>CAKAOJ020000046.1:4130000-4184615 GCA_916701645.2 Sebastolobus alascanus | reverse complement strand
TTGACGAAAATTTAAACTGAGTTTTTTTTCCACCAAATGAATCGACAGACTATACTATGCCTGTTTTCATTAAAATTTTCGACATTCTATACTACGACAATTTTTTACGAATATTTTCGAAAATTTTCATGAAAAAAGTCATGTCAAAAATATTCGTAAAAAAATGTCATAGTATAGAAAGTCGAAAATTTGAATGAACAAAGGCATAGTATAGTCTGTCGATTCATTTGGTGGAAAAAAAACTCAGTTTAAAATTTCGACTTTTTTTGAAAAAGTCATACTATAGTATGACTTTTCATGAAAATTGACGAAAATTTAAACTGAGTTTTTTTTCCACCAAATGAATCGACAGACTATACTATGCCTGTTTTCATTAAAATTTTCGACATTCTATACTACGACATTTTTTTACGAATATTTTCGAAAATTTTCATGAAAAAAGTCATGTCAAAAATATTCGTAAAAAAATGTCATAGTATAGAAAGTCGAAAATTTGAATGAAAAAAGGCATAGTATAGTCTGTCGATTCATTTGGTGGAAAAAAAACTCAGTTTTAAATTTCGACTTTTTTGGAAAAAGTCATACTATAGTATGACTTTTCATGAAAATTGACGAAAATTTAAACTGAGTTTTTTTTCCACCAAATGAATCGACAGACTATACTATGCCTGTTTTCATTAAAATTTTCGACATTCTATACTACGACATTTTTTTACGAATATTTTTCGAAAATTTTCATGAAAAAAGTCATGTCAAAAATATTCGTAAAAAAATGTCATAGTATAGAATGTCGAACATTTTCATGAAAACAGGCATAGTATAGTCTGTCGATTAATTTGGGGGAAAAAAAACTCAGTTTAAATTTTCGTCAATTTTCATGAAAAGTCATACTATACTATGACTTTTTTCATGAAAATTGACGAAATTTTAAACTGAGTTTTTTTCCACCAAATTAATCGACAGACTATACTATGCCTTTTTTCATGAAAATTTTCGACATTCTATACTATGACAATTTTTTACGAATATTTTCGACATTTGTTCACGAAAATGTTCGACATGCTATAGTATGACTTTTTTCATGAAAATTTTCGAAATTTAAACAGGTTTTTTTCCACCAAATTAATGGACAGACTATACTATGCCTTTTTTCATGAACATTTTCGACATGCTATAGTATGACATTTTTTTATGAATATTTTCGACATTTTTTCACGAAAATTTTCGACATGCTATAGTATGACTTTTTTCATGTAAATTTTCGAAATTTTAAACAGAGGTTTTTTTCCACCAAATTAATGGACAGACTATACTATGCCTTTTTTCATGAAAATTTTCGACATGCTATATATGACTTTTTTCATGAAAATTAACGAAATTTTAAACTGAGTTTTTTTCCACCAAATTAATCGACAGACTATACTATGCCTTTTTCATGAAAATTTTCGACATTCTATACTACGACATTTTTTTACGAATATTTTCGACATTTTTTCACGAAAATTTTCGACATGCTATTGTATGACTTTTTCCATGAAAATTTTCGAAATTTAAACTGAGGTTTTTTTCCACCAAATTAATGGACAGACTGTACTATGCCTTTTTTCATGAACATTTTCGACATTCTATACTACGACATTTTTTTACGAATATTTTCGACATTTTTTCACGAAAATTTTCGACATGCTATAGTATGACTTTTTTCATGAAAATTTTCGAAATTTTAAACTGAGGTTTTTTTCCACCAAATTAATGGACAGACTATACTATGCCTTTTTTCATGAAAATTTTCGACATACTATAGTATGACTTTTTTCATGAAAATTTTCGAAATTTTAAATTGAGTTTTTTTCCACCAAATTAATCGACAGACTATACTATGCCTTTTTTCATGAAAATTTTCGACATTCTATACTATGACATTTTTTTACGAATATTTTTGACATTTGTTCACGAAAATTTTCGACATGCTATAGTATGACTTTTTTCATGAAAATTTTCGACATGCTATAGTATGACTTTTTTCATGAAAATTTTCGAAATTTTAAACTGAGTTTTTTTTCCACCAAATTAATCGACAGACTATACTATGCCTTTTTTAATGAACATTTTCGACATTCTATACTATGACAATTTTTTACGAATATTTTCGACATTTGTTCACGAAAATTTTCGACATGCTATAGTATGACTTTTTTCATGAAAATTTTAAACTGAGTTTTTTTTCCACCAAATTATTCGACAGACTATACTATGCCTTTTTTCATGAACATTTTCGACATTCTATTATATGACATTTTTTACGAATAGTTTCAACATTTTTTCACGAAAATTTTCGACATGCTATAGTATGACTTTTTTCATGAAAATTTTAAACTGAGTTTTTTTTCCACCAAATTATTCGACAGACTATACTATGCCTTTTTTCATGAACATTTTCGACATTCTATTATATGACATTTTTTACGAATAGTTTCAACATTTTTTCACGAAAATTTTCGACATGCTATAGTATGACTTTTTTCATGAAAATTTTAAACTGAGTTTTTTTTCCACCAAATTAATCGACAGACTACACTATGCCTTTTTTCATGAACATTTTCGACATTCTATACTATGACATTTTTTTACGAATATTTTCAACATTCGTTCACGAAAGTTTTCGTCATGCTATAGTATGACTTTTTTCATGAAAATTTTCGAGATTCTATACTACGACATTTTTTTACGAATATTTTCGACATTTTTTCACGAAAATTTTCGACATGCTATAGTACGACTTTTTTCATGAAAATTTTCGAAATTTTAAACTGAGTTTTTTCCACCAAATTAATGGACAGACTATACTATGCCTTTTTTCATGAAAATTTTCGACATGCTATAGTATGACTTTTTTCATGAAAATTTTCGAAATTTTAAACTGAGTTTTTTTCCACCAAATTAATCGACAGACTATACTATGCCTTTTTTCATGAAAATTTTCGAAATTTTTTCACGAAAATTTTCGACATGCTATAGTATGACTTTTTCATGAAAATTTCGAAATTTTAAACTGAGTTTTTTTTCCACCAAATCAATCGACAGACTATACTATGCCTTTTTTCATGAAAATTTTCGACATTCTATACTACAATATTTTTTTACGAATATTTTCGACATTTTTTCACGAAAATTTTCGACATGCTATAGTATGACTTTTTCATGAAAATTTTCGAAATTTTAAACTGAGTTTTTTTTCCACCAAATTAATCGACAGAGTATACTATGCCTTTTTTCATGAAAGTTTTCGACATTCTATACTATGACATTTTTTTACGAATATTTTCGACATTTTTTTACGAAAATTTTCGACATGCTAAAGTATGACTTTTTCATGAAAATTTTCGAAATTTTAAATTGAGTTTTTTTTCCACCAAATTAATCGACAGACTTTTGCAAATAATTTCGACATACTATACTATGACTTTTTTTTCATGATATTTTTCGACATCCTATACTATGCCTTTTTTCTTGAAAATTTTCAACATACTACACTATGACTTTTTTCATAAAACTTTCGACATACTATACTATAACTTTTTTTTCATGAAATTTTTCGACATACTATACTGTGACTTTTTTTCAGCAAAAAATTTGGACATACTATACTATGACTTTTTTTCAAAAAATGTTCTACATACTATACTGACTTTTTTTCATAAAATGTTCGACATACTACACTATCACTTTTTTTTCAGGAAAATTTTCGAAATACTATACTATGGCTTTTTTTTCATAAAATTTTCGACATACTTTACTATGACTTTCCTTTTTCATAACATTTTCAACATACTATACTATGACTTTTTTTACATCAAATTTTTGACATACCATACTATGACTTTTTTTGTCAATAAAATTTTCGACATACTATACTATGACTTTTTTTTCATAAACTTCGCGACGTTATACTATGACTTTTTTTACATACAGTTTTCGACATACTATACTATGACTTTTTTTTATGAAAATATTCAACATACTATACTATGACTTTTTTTCATAACATTTTCGACATACTATACTATGACTTTTTTTTCATAAACTTTTCAACATACTATACTATGACTTTTTTCTTCAAAAAATTTCGACATACAATGGTGACTTTTTTTTACAAAAAATTTCGACATACTATACTATGACTTTTTTTTCATAAACTTTTCGACATGTTATACTATGACTTTTTTTACATAAAGTTTTCGACATACTATATACTATGACTTTTTCGATAGAATTTTCGACATACTATACTATGAATTTTTTTTTCCAAGAAAATTTTCAACATACTTTACTATGACTTTTTTTTTGAAAAATGTTAGACATACTTTACTATGACTTTTTTTCCATAGGATTTTCGACATACTATACTATGACTTTTTTTGCAAAAAATTTCGACATACAATAGTATGACTTTTTTTTACAAAAAAATTCGACATACTACACTATGACTTTTTTTTCATAAAACTTTCGACATACTATACTATGACCTTTTTCGTTAAAATTTTCGACATACTACTGTACTATGACTTTTTTTGCAAAAAAAATTCGACATACTATACTATGACTTTTTTTGCAAAAAATTTCGACATACAATAGTATGACTTTTTTTTACAAAAAATTTCGACATACTATACTATGACTTTTTTTTCATAAAACTTTCGACATACTATACTATAACTTTTTTTTCATGAAATTTTTCGACATACTATACTGTGACTTTTTTTCAGCAAAAAATTTGGACATACTATACTATGACATTTTTTCATAAAATTTTCTACATACTATACTGACTTTTTTTCATAAAATGTTTGACATACTATACTATGACTTTTTTTTCATAACATTTTCTACATACTATACTCTGACTTTGTTTTCATTAAATTTTCTACATACTATACTATGACTTTTTTTTCATAAAATTTTCGACATACTTTACTATGACTATCCTTTTTCATAACATTTTCAACATACTATACTATGACTTTTTTTACATCAAATTTTTGACATACCATACTATGACTTTTTTTGTCAATAAAATTTTCGACATACTATACTATGACTTTTTTTTCATAAACTTCGCGACATGTTATACTATGACTTTTTTTACATAAAGTTTTCGACATACTATACTATGAATTTTCTTTTCCAAGAAAATTTTCGACATACTTTACTATGACTTTTTTTCCATAGAATTTTCGACATACTATAGTGTGACTTTTTTTTATGAAAATATTCAACATACTATACTATGACTTTTTTTCATAACATTTTCGACATACTATACTATGACTTTTTTTTCATAAACTTTTCGACATGTTATACTATGACTTTTTTTACATAAAGTTTTCGACATACTATACTATGACTTTTTCGATAGAATTTTCGACATACTATACTATGAATTTTTTTTTCCAAGAAAATTTTCAACATACTTTACCATGACTTTTTTTTTGAAAAATGTTAGACATACTATACTATGACTTTTTTTCCATAGAATTTTCGACATACTATACCATGACTTTTTTTTGCAAAAAATTTCGACATACAATAGTATGACTTTTTTTTACAAAAAAATTCGACATACTACACTATGACTTTTTTTTCATAAAACTTTCGACATACTATACTATGACCTTTTTCGTTAAAATTTTCGACATACTACTGTACTATGACTTTTTTTGCAAAAAAAATTCGACATACTATACTATGACTTTTTTTTCATAAAACTTTCGACATACTATACTATGACTTTTTTTGCTGAAAATTTTCAACATAATATACAATGAATTTTTTCGACATACTATACTATGACTTTTTTTTATGAAAATATTCAACATACTATACTATGACTTTTTTTCATAACATTTTCGACATACTATACTATGACTTTTTTATCATAAACTTTTCGACATGTTATACTATGACTTTTTTTACATAAAGTTTTCGACATACTATACTATGAATTTTCTTTTCCAAGAAAATTTTCGACATACTTTACTATGACTTTTTTTCCATAGAATTTTCGACATACTATACTATGACTTTTTTTGATGAAAATTTTCAACATAATATACAATGAATTTTTTCATGAAAATTTTCGACATACTATACTATGACTTTTTTTTATGAAAATATTCAACATACTATACTATGACTTTTTTTCATAACATTTTCGACATACTATACTATGACTTTTTTTTCATAAACTTTTCGACATGTTATACTATGACTTTTTTTACATAAAGTTTTCGACATACTATACTATGACTTTTTCGATAGAATTTTCGACATACTATACTATGAATTTTTTTTTCCAAGAAAATTTTCAACATACTTTACTATGACTTTTTTTTTGAAAAATGTTAGACATACTTTACTATGACTTTTTTTCCATAGAATTTTCGACATACTATACTATGACTTTTTTTGCAAAAAATTTCGACATACAATAGTATGACTTTTTTTTACAAAAAAATTCGACATACTAGACTATGACTTTTTTTTCATAAAACTTTCGACATACTATACTATGACCTTTTTCGTTAAAATTTTCGACATACTACTGTACTATGACTTTTTTTGCAAAAAAAATTCGACATACTATACTATGACTTTTTTTGCAAAAAATTTCGACATACAATAGTATGACTTTTTTTTACAAAAAATTTCGACATACTATACTATGACTTTTTTTTCATAAAACTTTCGACATACTATACTATAACTTTTTTTTCATGAAATTTTTCGACATACTATACTGTGACTTTTTTTCAGCAAAAAATTTGGACATACTATACTATGACATTTTTTCATAAAATTTTCTACATACTATACTGACTTTTTTTCATAAAATGTTTGACATACTATACTATGACTTTTTTTTCATAACATTTTCTATATACTATACTCTGACTTTGTTTTCATTAAATTTTCTACATACTATACTATGACTTCTTTTTCATAAAATTTTCGACATACTTTACTATGACTATCCTTTTTCATAACATTTTCAACATACTATACTATGACTTTTTTTACATCAAATTTTTGACATACCATACTATGACTTTTTTTGTCAATAAAATTTTCGACATACTATACTATGACTTTTTTTTCATAAACTTCGCGACATGTTATACTATGACTTTTTTTACATAAAGTTTTCGACATACTATACTATGAATTTTCTTTTCCAAGAAAATTTTCGACATACTTTACTATGACTTTTTTTCCATAGAATTTTCGACATACTATAGTATGACTTTTTTTTATGAAAAAATTCGACATACTAGACTATGATTTTTTTTTCATAAAACTTTCGACATACTATACTATGACCTTTTTCGTTAAAATTTTCGACATACTACTGTACTATGACTTTTTTTGCAAAAAAAATTCGACATACTATACTATGACTTTTTTTGCAAAAAATTTCGACATACAATAGTATGACTTTTTTTTACAAAAAATTTCGACATACTATACTATGACTTTTTTTTCATAAAACTTTCGACATACTATACTATAACTTTTTTTTCATGAAATTTTTCGACATACTATACTGTGACTTTTTTTCAGCAAAAAATTTGGACATACTATACTATGACATTTTTTCATAAAATTTTCTACATACTATACTGACTTTTTTTCATAAAATGTTTGACATACTATACTATGACTTTTTTTTCATAACATTTTCTACATACTATACTCTGACTTTGTTTTCATTAAATTTTCTACATACTATACTATGACTTTTTTTTCATAAAATTTTCGACATACCATACTATGACTTTTTTTGTCAATAAAATTTTCGACATACTATACTATGACTTTTTTTTCATAAACTTCGCGACATGTTATACTATGACTTTTTTTACATAAAGTTTTCGACATACTATACTATGAATTTTCTTTTCCAAGAAAATTTTCGACATACTTTACTATGACTTTTTTTCCATAGAATTTTCGACATACTATAGTATGACTTTTTTTTATGAAAATATTCAACATACTATACTATGACTTTTTTTCATAACATTTTCGACATACTATACTATGACTTTTTTTTCATAAACTTTTCGACATGTTATACTATGACTTTTTTTACATAAAGTTTTCGACATACTATACTATGACTTTTTCGATAGAATTTTCGACATACTATACTATGAATTTTTTTTTCCAAGAAAATTTTCAACATACTTTACCATGACTTTTTTTTTGAAAAATGTTAGACATACTATACTATGACTTTTTTTCCATAGAATTTTCGACATACTATACCATGACTTTTTTTTGCAAAAAATTTCGACATACAATAGTATGACTTTTTTTTACAAAAAATTTCGACATACTATACTATGACTTTTTTTTCATAAAACTTTCGACATACTATACTATGACTTTTTTTGCTGAAAATTTTCAACATAATATACAATGAATTTTTTCGACATACTATACTATGACTTTTTTTTATGAAAATATTCAACATACTATACTATGACTTTTTTTCATAACATTTTCGACATACTATACTATGACTTTTTTATCATAAACTTTTCGACATGTTATACTATGACTTTTTTTACATAAAGTTTTCGACATACTATACTATGAATTTTCTTTTCCAAGAAAATTTTCGACATACTTTACTATGACTTTTTTTCCATAGAATTTTCGACATACTATACTATGACTTTTTTTGATGAAAATTTTCAACATAATATACAATGAATTTTTTCATGAAAATTTTCGACATACTATACTATGACTTTTTTTTATGAAAATATTCAACATACTATACTATGACTTTTTTTCATAACATTTTCGACATACTATACTATGACTTTTTTTTCATAAACTTTTCGACATGTTATACTATGACTTTTTTTACATAAAGTTTTCGACATACTATACTATGACTTTTTCGATAGAATTTTCGACATACTATACTATGAATTTTTTTTCCAAGAAAATTTTCAACATACTTTACTATAACTTTTTTTTTGAAAAATGTTAGACATACTATACTATGACTTTTTTTCCATAGAATTTTCGACATACTGTACTATGACCTTTTTCGTTAAAATTTTCGACATACTACTGTACTATGACTTTTTTTGCAAAACAATTCGACATACTATACTATGACTTTTTTTGCAAAAAATTTCGACATACAATAGTATGACTTTTTTTTACAAAAAATTTCGACATACTATACTATGACTTTTTTTTCATAAAACTTACGACATACTATACTATAACTTTTTTTTCATGAAATTTTTCGACATACTATACTGTGACTTTTTTTCAGCAAAAAATTTGGACATACTATACTATGACTTTTTTTCATAAAATTTTCTACATACTATACTGACTTTTTTTCATAAAATGTTTGACATACTATACTATGACTTTTTTTTCATAACATTTTCAACATACTATACTATGACTTTTTTTACATCAAATTTTTGACATACCATACTATGACTTTTTGTCAATAAAATTTTCGACATACTATACTATGACTTTTTTTTCATAAACTTCGCGACATGTTATACTATGACTTATTTTACATAAAGTTTTTGACATACTATACTATGAATTTTCTTTTCCAAGAAAATTTTCGACACACTTTACTATGACTTTTTTTCCATAGAATTTTCGACATACTATAGTATGACTTTTTTTTATGAAAATATTCAACATACTATACTATGACTTTTTTTCATAACATTTTCGACATACTATACTATGACTTTTTTTTCATAAACTTTTCGACATGTTATACTATGACTTTGTTTTCATAACATTTTTGACATACCATACTATGACTTTTTTGTCCATAAAATTTTCGACATACTATACTATGACTTTTTTTCATAAACTTTTCGATATGTTATACTCTGACTTTTTTTTATGAAAATATTCAACATACTATACTATGACTTTTTTTCATAACATTTTCGACATACTATACTATGACTTTTTTTTCATAAACTTTTCGACATGTTATACTATGACTTTTTTTACATAAAGTTTTCGACATACTATACTATGACTTTTTCGATAGAATTTTCGACATACTATACTATGAATTTTTTTTTCCAAGAAAATTTTCAACATACTTTACTGTGACTTTTTTTTTGAAAAATGTTAGACATACTATACTATGACTCTTTTTCCATAGAATTTTTGACATACTATACTATGACTTTTTTTGCAAAAAATTTCGACATACAATAGTATGACTTTTTTTTACAAAAATTCGACATACTACACTATGACTTTTTTTTCATAAAACTTTCGACATACTATACTGTGACTTTTTTTCAGCAAAAATATTGACATACTATACTATGATTTTTTTTCATAACATTTTCTACATACTATACTGACTTTTTTTCATAAAATGTTCGACATACTATACTATGAATTTTTTTTCATAACATTTTCTACATACTATACTCTGACTTTGTTTTCATAAAATTTTCGACATTCTACACTATGACTTTTTTTTCAGGAAAATTTTTTCGAAATACTATACTATGACTTTTTTTCATAAAATTTTAGACATACTTTACTATGACTTTCCTTTTTCATAACATTTTCAACATACTATACTACTACTTTTTTTACATAAAATTTTTGACATACCATACTATGACTTTCTTTGTCAATAAACTTCGCGACATGTTACACTATGACTTTTTTTACATAAAGTTTTCGACATACTATACTCAGACTTTTTTTGATGAAAATTTTCAACATAATATACAATGAATTTTTTCATGAAAATTTTCAACATACTATACTTTGACTTTTTTCAAGAACATTTTCGACACACTATACCATCACTTTTTTATCATGAAAACTTTAACATCGTATTTTATAAAGTTTTTGATAAAAAGTCATACTATAGTATGTTGAAACTTTTCATGAAAAATAGACAGTATAGTATGTCGAAACCTTTTTTGATAAAAAGTCATAGTATAATACTATGTCGAAAAATTTCATAAAAAAAGTCATAGTATAGTATGTCGAAAATTTTCACGAAAAAAGTCATAGTATTGTATGTCGAAAATGTTCACGAAAAAAGTACTATAATATACCTTTGTTTATTCGACATCCTATTCTATGACTTTTTTTATACTTTTGACATACTATACTATGACTTTTTTTGACATACTATACTATGACTTTTTTTGACATACTATACTATGACTTTCTTTTCGACATACTATACTATGACTTTTTTTTCGACATACTATACTATGACTTTTTTTTTTACCCTTTTTTCGATATACTATACTATTCCTTTTTTACACTTTTTTTCGACATACTGTCCTATGCCTTCGTTGACATACTATACTAAGACCTTTCTTCGCACTAAACACATGCTGAACGACACCTCAGCGTCGCCTTATGGTCGCAGTAAACACATGCTTAATGTTGTGAATTAAATAAAAACACTTGCTTTGTATTTGGCAACAAAACCACTTAGGTTTAGGAAAAAACATTGTTGGGCTTAAAATTACTACCTTTTTATATTGCAAATGTGACTTGACACTGTGAACACAGGACATGAATGATGAGCTGATTGTTAAGTGAAAGATAAACTTAATGCATGGGACACAAACAGCAGTTTCCTAAATGAAAGCCCTGTGCTGTTGGGCCCGACTGCCCTGAGTGTCTCTTTCGCTCTTTAAACTACAGCACTTTCCCTGAGCGTTTACTGTTGCTGCGGATGGGTTTACATTGTACTTAATGGAAAGCCCAGTTCGCCTCACACTGCCACGAAAGGGTGCCTTGTGTGGCAGTATTAAACACCAACAGCTGTGGTAAAGCGTCGGTATTTGACACCCTGGGAATGATAACGGGCTGGATATTATCATAGCGTATGATAGCGTAGAATAGTATATATGCTAGATGGTAGATGAGTTACAATGTATCTATGTATGAGGGGAAGGTACTTGAACTTACCATCCTTCGACGGGAAAAAAAGTCAAACAAGGACGCAATGTGGCACACACAATTGTGACATTTATGTCTTTAAAAAAATGTTGTGCTTCTTGCGTCTTAATCATTCATATAACACTTTGTAAGACAAAAGAAAATCAGTTTAGTCTATTTATAACTTACCTGGTATAACGGAGTACATGACTGGGTCTTTAAATGCCCTCTTATTGCACAGACCACCACTGTTCGGTTTAAAGGTGGACATCATCGCATTGGTCATGAGTCTGTAAGATAAAGTCACAACGGTAGTGATTAAACCTCCCAAAGGAATCCACTTGTGAGATTGCATCTGGGAAAACTTGATACATACACAAAAAGGAAACAATTGCATGTTAAATATAGAAGCCAGTGCTTTTAAAAAGTATAGTGGAAAAGCACTGCACAAGGAAAAAAAGCCTCTCATGAATTGCTGCTTGAACCTTGCTAAATTAAAATTGCATTTATGCGTAGGCCTACAAATACCTGTCCAACATCTTGTTCACGCAGTCCCTCTTGGGCTTCCCGCAGACTCACCTCAACTTGGAAATCTAGAATAATGAAACATCATTAAACATATACATTAAATAGTTTATTCATGCACTGAAATAAGGAAATCTCTTGAATCCCTTGAAATGAAGCTTGAAAAAATAAAACAAATTAATAGGGTTTAATGTTTACCTGATAATTAATATTTTTTATTCCATTTTATTCTCACGTTTATAACAAACATCATTTCATGAAAAATTGGTTCAGAATTAAGCTAGTTACAGTCGATTTTGTAGCCTATAGAAGTCTGCATCTCTCAGTACACATTTGTATGTATTTGTATACATTTGTTTACTAGTGCTCCACTATGGCAGAAGGACAGACACACGTCAAATCGCAAATACAGTATCTACAAATCTGGTGGGATGACCAAATTGAAAATAAATGCACAGACAAAATATCCATAGGTGGTTAGAAAAATCACATAGGCAACCCACTAGCAACACTCAATGCAGGAAAACCCAGGGCACGCCAACTTTCACATGACAATTGATAGTTAGGTGACATGCATTCCAAAACGACCAAAAGAGCATGGCACAAATGCAACTGAAGGCATCTATGTCACCATCGGTGCAGAGAAGGTGTCTCGGTCAAGTTCTCGGTGGTCATGCAGCTGATATTTTGCGCATTCGCAATAATTTCCTTCGAGGAATTCATGTCCGCACAAATTCTCAATTCATATTTGAACGTTATGTAGCCTACAATTGTTACGTACGTCTTCCCAAATTATGTCCTTAAATTTTAAGAACAAAACATTTTTTTTAAGATAAAATGTGCATAAAGTATACTAATCGTGCACTCAACATAACATTGCATTGTGGGATATGAGTAAACAGAATCTGTGTAGCAGATATGACAAAAAATAAACAGTAATACTGTAAACATGGGGGTGTGCAGTGCTTGTGTCAAAATGCATTTTTAATTAAATATCGGTGCCTTCAAAAGGGGTCGTGTTTACCGTGTTTACCGTGTTTACGAGAAGAGTCCATATGAACGCCGCCGCCCTCTTGTGGTATTCACGATCTCGTAAGTGGAAAGTTTGTGAAAGCTAAGAGTTCACGACTTGTGACGTGTTTGTTAGGGATGCACCGATACTGGATCGGATATCGGGCCGATACTGACTCAAATAGCTGATCGGATATCAAGCAATGTTTAAGTCAAGCCTGATGTTGCCTCACACATAAAAGAATGATCCCAGTTACTTCCACACAGCGAGGCATACAGCTTATTGATTAAACACTGGTATCGGATCGGTATTCGGTATCAGCCGATATCCAAATCCCAGGTATTGCCATCGGTATCAGGACTGAAAATGTTGGATCAGTGCATCCCTAGTGTTTATTGACGCTGTCAGAAATGGCGGAGGCCATGGATGTTCATTTTTCGGCGCATAATAAGTTAATATATTGAAATATTAGTCGTATATTGTTTTTCTTTTGTAAATTTATAATATGTCAGGAAAATGTTGATATTCCCAACGGCCTCATCTTTTCCCTCTGTCAATATGCATATGCATTTACTGCATTATGTTACCCACTTGCTAGCTTGCTAAATTGTTAGCCTCTGTGGCTTCTAGACAAAACGTTAATATTGCTGTTGCTTAGCAGCCGACTTAACCGCTTGAATGCCAAGGCAAGGCAAGGCAGCTTTATATGTAGGCCTAAAGCACATTTCAGCAACAGGGCAATTCAAAGTGCTTTACACAAACAATCAAGAACATTGCGACAAAGTGCAAAAGAACATTAAGACATAATTAAAACAGTCATAAAAACATTAAAGGGACTATTTGTAACTTATCACGCGCATACGGGTCGCAATCCCATGCGCGCTGGCGTGTGGGTACTCGAGCACGCAGCTGCTCTGCTCCTGCCTGTTTGCACACCGCGCTCGTTCTCAACCGCTCGGCTCGCTCCACCTCCACGTGAACGCGCGCACACTACACACAGCAGAAGAGCTCCTCCAGACCGACAGAGGTTTCCCGTGTCTTGTGAAGTGACGGAGCTCCGCAGCGAGTTACGTTATCGTCCCGACCGGGTGTCGGTGTCGCGCTCCCCCCCCCCCCCCCCCCCCCCCCTCCCTCCACGGTCCGCAGGCTGAACAGGAAATGCCAGCACTAGAATCAGCATTGATTCATGGAGAGACCCTCCTCTGATCAGCTAACATTACTGCCAAGCAGGTGAAATATAGAGTGATATTGTGTGTTGTAGCTGACGTGTGTCGCCCCACTGTTTAGACCGGTGCTCGTTCATGTCAATGTAGCGCGAGCGCGAGCCACAGGACGCTGACTTTCGTTGACATTGCGGCCACAGGTGTCGCTGTGAACAAGCAATTTCTGATTCTTACATATAGCCCCTTTAAAGATTAGAAAATAAAAAACATGCCAAAAATAGAAGCTAGAATAGAGTAGGCTATGTTACTGCATGGTGCAGTATAAGATAATTATTTGGTTTAATAAAAGGCAGCAGCAAACAGGACAGTTTTAAGCTTTGATTTAAAAGAACTGAGAGTTGGAGCGGTCCTGCAGCTTTCTGGGAGCTTGTTCCAAATATTTGGTGCATAAAAATTGAAAGCTGTTTCTGCATGTTTAGTTTTGACTCTGGGGACACTAAGCAGACCTGATCCACACGACCTGAGAGGTCTGGATGGTTCATAACATAGCAGAAGATCAGAATATGTATTTTGGCCCTGAACCGTTTAGTGTTTTGTAAAACAGCAGGAGTATTGCAAAGCACATGGTGTACACAACTTCCCCTGTTGTAAACACGAGCTCACGAGTTTCATTTGATGGCACCATATGTAGCCTAAGGATGTTTTAAAAAATATTGTCTAAAACCAAGCTATATAGCCAATAAATCCTGTGGTCTATATCAGAGCTGATGCATAGAGGAGATGTTGAAATGACGTCTGTTGCTCAGTGGGCCAGCATCCACCTGTAAACATGCCACCCAAGTTAAAAATTCCCACCACTGGAGCGGATTAATGAATTAATTTACTCACGGTTGGTCCAGTCTGTCAGCTCCTGCATGTCCCTCTTTTCCGATGCAAACGGTGTGTGTTGTTTTCTTAGTCCTGGTGGAGTTTTTCGACTTGATATAGATGCTTCCAAACAAATCCCGCATCCAGTACGCCACTGTTGACAAACACACAGTCCAAAAACTATAAGCAACCGCAGTTCTAAAGTCAACAAAGGTGTTTTATCAACAAACACTTTCGACTTGAATCTCTCAAAATAACGTAATTAATATTTCAGCGGTACTGATACTTTGTTTACTTTGCGTTCGAACAATTGTTCCGCTCCTCCATCTCATCAGGTGACACCAATCACCTTAATTACCCGACATGCAGTAGCAGAGCTCAACCAGTTGGCGGACCCTTCATATTAACTATTGAACCAACCACATTAACCATTAACCATTATACATATACCTAGCATAGTGCTTTTTACTTTACTACATTTATCACCCTTCTCCCAAGTTTTAACCATAACCTTAGCTCATATTCATTATGGCTCCAACATAGTAGCTAGACTGTGTCATAAAAAGTCAGAACAGCATGCCATACAAATGTCATAGTTAAGCAAATCCTAATAAAAATCATAATATAGTATGTCGACAAAAGAGTTAGCCAATAAAATGTCATAGTATACTGTCAGAAAAAAAGTCAGAAAAAAGCATACTATATTAAGTCTATGAAAAAAGTCATAAAAATGCATACTATAGTATGTCGAAAAAACTGACATAAAGAGTCATAGTATACTATGTAGAAAAAAGTCATAGTATAGTATGCCATGAAAATCAGAGTCACTTTTATTGGCCGATTATGTGTGCACATACAAAGAATTTGACTGCTTTTTTTTGCATCTCTCTCAATGTGCTTAACAACTACAGAAATAGAAATAACAGCTAGAAACAAGGACAACAAAGGTAGCCTACAAAGGGAAAATATAAGTAAAGAATAGGCAGGACTGTTATGTCGGCTACACAATAGTGGGAAAAAAAATAAGTGTATATATAGTATTAAATAAATATATAAATAAATATAAAAAGCTACAATGACCAATAATAAAACAATAAAAATAAGTTCTGTAAGTTGTAAACAATGCAAATATTGCAAAGAAATAAATACTGTATGGATATACATGGACTGGATGATTACAGTATGTACATGTAAAGATGTCTACTGTATGTACAGTGAGTAGGATTTATATTGACAGTGACAGATGTTATGTACATGTTAAAAAGCGTGTGCATTAAAAACTGTAAAATTATAATGTATAATGGCAGCAGTGGATATTTTCATGTTCGATGGCCTGCGGGAAGAAACTGTTCTTGTGTCTGGTTGTTTGGGTGTACAGTGTCTTTAGTGCCTACCTGAGGGGAGAAGCTGAAACAGGTTGTGTCCAGGGTGTGAAGGGTCTGCAGTGATGTCACCGGCCCGTTTCCTGACTCTGGAGGACTATAAGTCCTGGATGGAGGGCAGGCTGGCAGCAATGATTTTCTCTGCAGTCCTGACTACCTGAAGGCTTCCACAGCAGAAGATCACCAAGGATGAAGCAGTTGGCCTGTATCTTACACGACATTCACAGTTTAACACAGGAGGACATTATTAGTGTGAAGTCAGCACAGATGTTGTTGTGCTTGCCAGTTTGAAGGTTAAGATTATTCTAAATCAAGACAAAGTCAGATCAGTTCTACAGTTCCTATTCATATTAACCAAAGAGGCCAAAGACGTTACATACTCAGTGACATTTTATGAGATTTATCAAAATCTAGGGATTTTGATGAAATCTGGTCAGCAATTAGACCACGAGCCAAGGACCTGGTGACTTACTTTTTGTCGTTTAAAAGTTTTGCAATCATTGCAACATAGAGCATTTTTTAACATTTTCACTACTTACTTGTGCTTATCGTACTCGGTTGAAAAAAAACGCTCATATCAACATGTCTCATGATTATGATCTATGTGTGTATTTTGATGTAAAGCCACATGCAAATGAAAATATGTTCTAGTAATAAAATAGCTAATAGCTAAAGTATGTACTGTGCTTTCTAGTTTTAAATTGGTCAATTGGTATTTTTTTCCTTTTTACAATACATTGTGGCAATTCATGAATACAACATAATAGTTTGTATATAATAGGAATGTTTACTAGTCTTGCTGCTACTGCATGCAGTCAATTTAAGATATATACTGTATATACACATACATGATCTTGCATAATATGCTTTTATACAGCAGTAAGACAAGTGATTGTGATTAATTGTATTGATCGTCAGTCGAATGATGCCATTTAAAACCCTTGTTTTAAACCTCTGATGGCAGACACAACTCATGAGGCTTAGGGCTTTCTAATGTGCCTACCCAGAAGGCCATAGGCCCAGCGGACAACCTGTCTGTAAGCTGTGTAATTGTATTGCCTGGGTATAGGTACACAAACAAAAATTAGCCACGTTCAGTTTTAATATTGTCTCCATTTTATTGTTTATCACATATAAATACTGCTTGTCTGTAATATTTGCAAGTTCAAATTGGTAAAGTCAACTTAAAGATCAAGCATATGATTTAAAAGCAAAGACCTCTGGATTTAGATACCTGCTGAACACTCTGCTTCAGTGTATACAGTATAGGCTACTGTATTACCTTGGTCAACTTGGCCTTTATTCTGATTGTACAGAAAATCAGATAATGGAAAGAACTCAACAGAGGAACTACTCAGACTACAAACGGAAACCCGAACACTTCCGACACCAAATCTTGTATCGTTGTCTACAGATTATACATAGTAGAGATAACAGAGATTGTTGTTTACAAACCACAGAGTACCTTTAATTTGCTGAAATAATCAAAACAGACAGTGGCAGTCAACATTTACAAAGATTTTTAAGAAAATGCCAAAAAAACACTCTTTCAAATATCAACAGTCCAATAAACATGAGATAAGAGATAGTACGAGGAGAATCTTTCTGTTAAAATCTGTTGGAGAAACTTCAGAGTGCTGAATTGAGTCCAGTGACTTTTCAGGCAGCTGAGTTGATAAATTGGTCTAGTTCACGATGCTGGTGACAAGGTCTAATATTTCATTTCTGAGATTGACTCCAGGGGCTGAGGGCCCCGCTGGGGCTTTCATAATGGTTTTCAGGACAGGATTTCTTCGAAGTGCAGTTTCTGTACTCCGAAGACTCCATTTCCTCCAGATGGCAGGAGGCTAGTTTTCGACTGACAGGCTGCAACCCGGTCATTTCCTCGTAGATGGGTGCCTGAGGGTGTGACTTGACACTGCGGCGTGCTTTGCCCTGAAAGTCATTGAAACAGGAGGTAAACAAATCAGTGAAGGGAACAGAGTGAACGCACTCTCGATTTCCTGTCAAAATCAGAGTTAGTCATTTTCTCTTGTGGCAGCACCTAAAATAGGAAGTCCAAACCAAGTCTAATCCTCACTATATGTTTTACTGTAACTTAAAAAAAGAACACTATAGTTCACTACTCATAAAATCATCTTAAAACTTAACTAAAAAGTAGAACAAGGGTTTCACTTCCTTCCTCATTGAATTGTAAGAAAAACATGCTGACATCTGACAGCAACAAGTTATGAAACTAGTGTGGT
This sequence comes from Sebastolobus alascanus, assembly GCA_916701645.2. Classification (NCBI taxonomy): domain Eukaryota; kingdom Metazoa; phylum Chordata; class Actinopteri; order Perciformes; family Sebastidae; genus Sebastolobus; species Sebastolobus alascanus. Next base: position 4,165,426 of record CAKAOJ020000046.1, on the reverse strand, counting down.
TTTGCGGTGAGCGCAGAGAGGAACTCTCTAGCACGCTCTCAGCAGGCAGGTGCTGTTGGCGGTAATCGCTTATATTTGCCCCCTCAACTCTTGTGTAGTGTCAGAGCAGCGCATTTTAAGTCCACTCACTTTATACATCACCACAAATCCAAGGAGGAGGAGAAGGAGGAGAACGGCCACAGCTGAGGACAAAGCATACAGCAGAGTGGAGTAGTTGGAGCAGCCGCACTGACCTCCTGTGAAGAAGCAGAGAAAAAGAGATGTTGAAGATGAGGTGGACTTCAAAGCTGCTGCAGGACACAAACACTCAGGGTCTCAACATCCCCCGAGGAACCACAGACACCATTCAGCTTCCTTGCTGCACTTCACTCCCCCTCTCTATGTAGTATGACGTGTTCAGTGGAATTGCAAGAACCACTGAGCCAAACTTCCTTCCTAGTTGTAGGCTGCAGTTTGAATGTATTATTTTTAGGGGAAATCAGTCATTATGGGACGACTAGTCTTCTGTATAACGTGAAGATCAAAGGATCCGAGAACTGTTCATAAATAGAGAGATAAACGTCTGCTATCATAGCAAACAGGAGCTCGGATTGGTCTGATATTATCAGGAGGTGATGGTAGTTTGGTTTGCTCAGTGATCTGAGTCAACCTCCTTCTTATATATGTGAATATTCTATAGTCAAAGATGGTAATTTTCATATTTTCAACAAATCATTTTTTTTAAATTATGGTGCGTTAGTCCAAATCTAAATTCTTTCTGACTTCCCAACCCTGTGGCTCTCAGCCCCGAGCTTTAAAAAATGGCCACAATATAGTTTAATTTTGAAAAAAAAAAAAGACTAAATAGTTCGCTAAAACAGCAGGACACCGTAGTTTTTAGCAACTGTCACTCAAACAAACAGTAAACTGCGTATTTGTTGGGGACTATTTTCAGCATTTACTGGGATTTACTCCCCTGAAATTGTTGATTGTAATAAAGGAACGTGTTACCCAGTGCAACAGTGTGGCTCATTTATGTGTTTTCAATCATTTTTAGGCAACAATGGAGCTCTATGGCACAGAGGAATAAGCTATATTAGGCTTTAGCTAAACAGGCAACACTTGTTAGTAGGAGCAATTCATTGTTTGTTTTGGTGTTTTCATGGCATTTAGAAAGAAATATATAGAATAGCACCAGGCTTTAAGACACATAATACAACATAATTACGAATTCAAAATAATTTTCTGCGTCTGAATTACTGGTTTATGGCACTGCCCAACCTTGCTGGAAATGTCAGCTAAAGTGGGACAGCACCACACTAAATATCATCAGAGTGATTGATGGATTAACTGATTGTATTTATTACATAAATAACATTCAAGTATGGAAAATATATGAATGTCATCCGTTAGTGATAGCTATTAATGTCTAGTGTTATCAGTTGTGCACACACCCACAAAAGTACAAGGGAGAAAATAAGGGAACATTGTTAGTGCTTGTGAAACTGATGGAAGAGATACAGGGTTTCAGAGTTCCACCCAAAACCTGAAACTACTCAATTCAAATTATTATTTTAAAAGAAACAAACAACAATACTGCGAGACAGTTTACTCAGTAAATATAAACATCAGTGGAATCTTTACTAAAGTTATAGCCTTTGTTATTTATATAATTAGTAGCCACAGATAGACATTGAAACAACAGCACAAAAGAGAGGGAGGAAACAAATGGGCGCAACAAAAGAACAACAGTTAGTATGAAAAGAAATTTTCATTTCCAAAAGCCTGAAAAACAAGTTAGTATAAGTAGCCTGGCGATCAAGTCCCTCTGTGACGTGACCCACCTTGCACCGAAACAAAGAACACTTGTCTCCCTAGACTGGTGCTGGTGTCGGGCCCGCCGCGCAGGAGCAGCTGGCAGCTGTACAGGGCGCTGTCGTCTGGCTGCAGCCGCTGCAGGGTGAGGTTGTAGGTGATGCCCCTGGGACCGGGCGCCGAGGACAAATGGACCCTCTCGACAGGGAACTGGGAGGAGGATGGAGGGCTGCTGCCGTGGTGACGCTTTGAGTGGTACAGCACCTCCACAGGTGCCCGGCCCCTCTGCCGCTTCAGACTCACCCCCTCCACGGCCAAGGCCTCCCCGTGTGGGGGGGCACAGGGGAGCACGACCGAGCCCCCAGAGCACGTCTCTACCAACCCTATGTCCATCGTCCCAGGGGCATCTCCAGAAGGGAAAGGGAATACAACTTAGAGTATGACCTATGGTGAAATCCCAAATCCTCTGAATAATCTAAATATTTTTGGGGTTAGCAGCCGTTAGGCTATTAGGGGGAGTTCTCAGTTGATTATATAGATTATTTAGAAAAGTGGCATTATTGAGCACTTGCACTATAAATGTACTCAGGTAGGACTAACTGAATGCAACCTTTTTAATTGAATCAATATGTGTAGTCAACAGGCAGCAATAATAGATGCACTTTTTTGGACAGGAACTTCAGTGTAACCTAAAATTCATATTATGTAAAAAAAACAAAAAAACAATACATATTAATGCTGCTGTAGAAAAATTTATATTTGGGGTAAGATATATTGAAATTAGGGGTGTATTTGTTGTACTGTATATTGTTCATAAAAAAGGAAAAACAAATTTTCTCTTCTCTTGGCTAAGTGACTCCGTGTCTGCTGTTTTTAAAGGTTTAAAGAGGGTGAGAGGAGCTGATGTGACTGGCATTACTTCAAACTCCACCTAGTGTTGTCAGCAATATTTCTATAAATTTCAAATTTCAATAAAACTCAGTATGATTTTATTATTTTCTTGTTTTCGCTGGTGGTGGTGGTGGCTGTATTTTCAGATCTGGAACCAGCACTGTGTAATAAGAGGAGGTGATTCAGTGCTTAAACACAGAGAGACCAACCAGTGTGAGTCATCGGGGCCAAAATGCTGAATGTGTGTCAAATAAGGAGAAACAATAGGGTTGAACCTGCTTGTTTCAGGAACTGCTGAGAGACAATGATTGGCATTTTAGCGGTTAAAGTCACACCACAAAGAAAATAAGACTTCATGGTACTAATTTTAATAAGGCGTCATTTATATAGGGTTTATAAGACTTATTAACACTTTATCATGTCAGTAAAACATCATTAATAGGGGAACTTTTGGGTTACCAGGTTGTGAAAAATCCCTCTTTTTGGTGTATATCCTCCTCCAGTACAATATACTTTATATCTTTAGTTAGCTCTTTAATTCCCCTTCAATATACAGTTCCACCACTTTCCTTTTGACTGCAAGGCACCTGGACCAAACCTCAATTATTAACAATCATTATTGTTAACAACACCTTATAAAGTATGCCTTATTAGACAGTGGTGCTTAGTGGGGGCACTGGTGCTGAGCAAACAACAGCACCAAACACACTTTCCAAAGGTCAACCCTCTGTATTTGACCTTCATGTTTCGTGGTAGTTTTGGAAACTTTAACCTATTGTGGGTGACAAACAGGTGAAAAATGAGTGGGTTGGAAACAAAAAGAAAAAAAAACAAGACTCACCAGCCTTAACAAGGAGGAAGAATTCAGTCGTTCCACGTATTTGTTCGTCTGCAGAGAAATGGTTTCCCACAACAAACTCACAGTGGTAGCGGTCTGTGTCACTGGCACTCAGCTGAGAGACGGTCACATCCATAGAGTGGTTGCTCGGGTCTCCACTGGCGCTGATGCGGTGCTTGTCATCATCCTTATGCACATGTATCACTTCCTTGGTGTACTTGAACAACACTTCACCGGGATGCAGCCAGCTGCGCTTCAGGTAGACACCGAGGGGCGAAGGGTTCCTTTGCGCAATCACACAGGGAAGAACCACAGATTCACCCTCATTTCTCTCCAAGAACTGAGTGTCGCTGCACACTTAATAAAAAAAGAAAAAAGTTTTAGAATACACCTATCTTGTCTGGTGAAAAAAGTGATTATATACTTAAAGATGTGCGTCAGTTCCAAAATAAAGTTAAAGAAACATTTCGCAGCTAGTTGTCATTGTTAATTATAATATTGGATTCAATCTCATGTCCAACAAAATTTCAAACACACTATTCTAAAAAACAAATAAAAATCGGGAGACATGCATCCCCCATTTTTTAAAATCCTATTTGGTAATCTTCCAACCAAACCATTCAATATACACGAGATGGACAAAACAACACCTCAGAGTACAATCCAACGTGACACCACTACAAACTGCGGCCCCAAAACATCACCAAAGGTGAATTAATCTGACATAATTTCTTCATAGCGGTGCTTATATTGTGAAGTGTTCCTGTTATTTGGCTCCCAGTGACTTCCCTCATACGCTCCAAGTATAATTCAAACTGGAAAAAAAGGAGACAAATGATCAACTTACCAAATCCAGTCAGTGTGATAAACAGAGTCCACAGACAAGCCAGGTGCTGGATCCCAGTCATCTTCAATACTGTCAGAAGACACTAATTAAGATTCTGAGGGAAGCCAGTGATGTAAACCATGACAACACACATGCATGCACTCAGAACTGGATGTCATAAGTTTGGTTGACTGTAAATGAAACAAGAGGAACTCCATGAAGCTCCACCTTCAAACCTCAAGACGAACACAAGAGGAAGCACACACTAACCAACACAACGCATGTTGGATCAGCTCCTTCTAAGGCAATATGGTAATAAATGAAAAATACAACACAGCTGAGACAAAAGGTTTAGGGTCAGATTAAGAAGTATCTAACAAGGATCAGGAGCACAGTGGACAACATGGAGGTCCTTAAGATCCAAGCTTTTTGTTGTTTTAGGCAGTTTGACCAGACTCTTAAGTTCAATTAGCGTCATTCATAAAGGTAAATTTGCATCCATTGTGTCTCACATGCTTGAGAAAACTTTCCACAGACAAAATAGTTTTTTGCATATCCCAGAGGAAATGATTCTGACTGCCTGTTTCTGAACAGGATGTGTCTGCTTTCAGATAATTTGCATCCGTGGACAGAACGTCAACTCTGTCAAAAGGCCTGCAGACTGAGGGGGGGCTTCTGCAAAAGACTTTAATCTGACTTAATTGACAAAAATGTAAACCTGAGGCTTGACTGCCCAAAGAATTGACAGCAAAAACATTCAAGTCTCAAGTACAGCTTCAATATTTGATTATAAGGCCTATAAGCATTGAAAAAACCTGGTCTAAAAACAAAAAAATATATATATTTCACAGATAATATGGACAGGAGGAATGATAACAGAACGCTAATCTATCCTTTTACACAGTTTTGAAAGGAAAATGTTCAGATGTCTTACCATTTTAATGGTCAATAGTAAGAGACTAAAAGACTTGAACAACTCTGGCTACTGGATATCTAGAAGTAGTAATTCAAAGGCAGCCGGATTTATTGTTTTGTTTTTGGAGATATTTTGCTACTCATTCAAGATGCTTCTACATTTCTGACTGGCAGGGAGTTACAGGCATTTTCACCATGTTCACACGCTTATAGATGATAAAAAAAAAGAACAAATTATTCAGTCAATTGTTGACCGTACAAGGGCTGTAACACAATTTGAATGCAGACTAAGAAATGGAATCAAGTAAATGGCTTATATTTAGGCTGAACACATGCAAACCTGCAGAAGCATAAACAACGTTAGCCCATTACTCATCTACAAACACACCAGAAGAGTTTTGACTTATTTGTCACTTACTGAAAGTTAGACACTAAACACGTTTAGGCAGTACTTCTCTCTAAACAGGCGGTTTGCTCTGTGGTTCATTTATCTTGTACTCGTCCAGCAGGAAACCGCAATTAGAAGGTTTATATGAATAACAGTTGTGTTAGTGACTGTTTACAGAGTGCTACTGTTTAAGAAGGGTGCTGCAATTTGAGGGTCTTCGTGCATTTAATCACATGCATGTTAGGTAAGTTATGTAAGTTAGCACAATGTTTCCGAGGTCTCAAACTACTTGTGCAATTTATGTAGAGCACGTGTGGCCTCACTCGCTTCTAACCACAAATTTAGGTTACAAAACCTATGACTAATTCTTGGAAATGTTTGCAGCCCACCGGAAAGAAACAAAATTAAGACATGCAAAGCTTCCAATGAATTACTTTTTACACCAATATGTGCATCTAATGGCTGTAGTGCCTAGTTATGTTATAGGTAATCATTTCAATTCAAAACTTATATAAAGTTCAAGTGATGTATTGTCAACAATATTAAATAAAACAATATTAACTCAACATTAGGGAAATACATAATTCCTTAATACAGAAAAAAATAAACAAATTTTAATTTATTCATTTGTTAAAATAGCATTTTCAGGAACTTATTTCATTATAGCAATCTTTACTTTATTTTCAAGTCTATTTTTACTTCATGGTCACTTATGAGTGAACGTTTAATGAATGATGCCCTTAATTCTCATCTCAATGGCTACAGTAGTGCCACAAGAAATTACAAAATATTCAATGCTTCTTCATACTCCATATATTATAGTATATGCTGTAAACAATAAATGTATCACACTGTGTCTACACCACAGACTTTCTCTGGATTTCTATCACAGAATAGTGGGTCTAACGTGGATCTCTGAGGGGTCAATAATATCCCCCATATGCCACTAGGTGGTGCTCTGGTTCCACAAACACTGAGCACCTAAAGGTGCTGGGAGCCTCAGAATAGTGGATTTCACCTCAAGTTTGAATCTAATTGAAGGAAAACAAGTGGCAGCGAAATAATGCAATCATTTTATTAAAAACAAACACGATTCTGACATTGTGATTTGTAACATTTTCATTCAAATGTCAAGTTACTTCCTGGACAATCGTTCTTTATAGGGCAGCTTGTATTCCTTTAAATACAAATACACCTGATCCAAAAACAAGATTATAAAAATACTATTTTAAAAAGGATCTGCGATAGATTTACATGCGATTTTGACTGATCATGACCGTTTGACAAAAACCAAATGTATCTAAAATTTAATACATTTCAACTTCCATTACTGTCAATGAATAATTTTCCTTACATACTAGTGGTAAAGAACTCATCTGCATAATGAGTAATTTTAACACTTAAGTACATGTTGTTGCCAACAACTTCGGTTTTTACTTAAAGAGTCAGTCACCCAAATTCAAGATAACGTTTCCTCACTTATCTCTTGTGGTTTCGAGATATCGGTTTCTGCCCTCCATACTGCAATACAATTGAGTTAAATAGATATTTGTTTGTGGTGGTTTGAGGTTTATATCTTCTAAAGAAATAGTCCCTATAAAAAGTTTTAACTATGTGTTCTGTCGATTATTCAGACTAACAGGGAGACGGTTTCTGGAAAGTAAAGTTGCAGCTTAATTTTTATAAGTTAAATAAATTAATTTTACAATTCTGTGATCACCACAAACTAAATTCTATTAAGACTGAGGCCATAACCTGTGCCATTTGGTCACAAGTAGACGTTGCTTCATTTAAAAAAAGGGTTACTCCATCAATTTCACACATTAAGAAGGACTACTACTCAGCCTTTGAAAATGGTTATGCATCTTTCTCTGTGGCACTCTAGTCTGAAAAAATGATCTGAAATTAGGCTTGAGATTTCAACTTTTATTTATTTTTTGACAGAAAGCCTGTGTTAAGAACTGGGAGGGTCTAATGAAAAATGCTATTGAGTTGCATTGTGGAAGTGCTTTATGGAAGTGGAATACTCCTTTAAGGGGTCACAAGCCCAAAAGTTTGGGAACCACTGCGTTAGATATCACTAGAGAAAAGTGATCCTTTTCTTTCTCATTAAGCCAAGCTGGCCCTTTAATGTAACACACATCGCTGAACGTGTTAATCTATTTTATACCAGACAGAACAAAACCATAAAAATCATCATTTACATTTCAATGCCCAAATCTTTGTGCCTTTTAATAATTTAAATGGAATCAACATGTTACTTAAGGCATACTCTACCTCATTAACACAACACCTATGTAAGAGTCTTCAATAATCGTATACATCGTAACAACATTGTTTAAGACAATACATACAGTAAAAGGCCTAGCATCCAGTTGTACAGGACAGACCCACACTAGAATAAACGGCAGGTACTTACTGGGTTTAACTGACCTTTCATGCCAGCTGAGTGGGTTTTAAGGCTGATATTGATGGGCTACAGACAACAAAAAACAAATACAAAGCAGTAAGTGATATGTGCAGAGGAAAAACTTGTGCCACACTAAGATAAGAGATTGCGCTCTGTTGAGCAATCCCCAACACAGGATCATTTCAGATGACACTGGCTGATTATTATGAAAAACAGTTTAGAATAGAAGGGATGGACAACACAAGATAACACCCAGCAATACACACTAGCACTGCAGTAAATACCAATCTAGTGAAGCAGTTTTTCTTGAGACTGTCTCAGGTGTTGATATATACATAGTTAGGTATCGGTTAGTGCTGGTGAGGGTCTCCTTGTGACTACTGGTCCTTCTTGCGGATGCAAGTTTTTCTTCTGTTTGGGTTATGTCAACACATTTTGAAACTTTTACTTTCTATATCCTTTTTCCAGGAATGGATGCACAAGCTGCTGTAAATCACAACTACAGATGCAAACTGCGTTACCATTTAGCTCTTTGTGTCAGCATCTGACAACCACCATTTGAGATTTTCCAACATCATTTATTAATTTAACATGGATAAAACAAAGAACCTGATCGCCACTGAATTGCTTATCAGTTGCAAACACTATGTGGTAAAGTCTAAAAATAAATAAAACACCAACCTTGTACTTCAAAGAATTAAAGTAAAGATTGAATCAACTTTTCAATCTAAAAACCTGAGAACTGAGCTTCACAAAATTGGAACTCAACACAGAGCTACTGTATTGTTGGGTGTGTTGTTTTGCTTGCCACCTGTAGTGCATTATGGAGACAAGACTGAGATATGACAAACACTAACATTACAGCATTCATGCATGTTTGAGTACTGGTATGTATATACAGACAAAAGAGTTAATGAATCAGGAATTCAATTTAGTTTGTCTTTCACTTCTGTGTAAGTGTATCTACAAGTACTACTATTTAATCTGCAGTTATTTCCATCGTTATCATAAGGTAACATGCAGTATTTGGAACCAGAAGTTGGCCAACATCTTAGTTTTGGGCTGGTGGTACACTAGATTTGAGCACACTAAATTCTTTATTCATTTTCTTTTGTGCTTCAATATCCAGTCTTTTATCAAGACGCTGCAAAAAAAATAGATGATGGCAAACTTGGTTTTTAAATATCTGATGAAATCTTGTAGTTAAACAGAGCCATAAGATAAGAACACCAGTACAAACCTTCATCACTCACCTCAACGCACGTCAGGACAAACCAGCATTGGATTTCAAGATGAATTTTATTACAACAGATTCATAAAACATTACAAAGGATGCATACAGGTACCCTTTTGACCAGGAAATATTAAAAACAAACCTGAAATGAGGATAAAGCTAGAGACTGATGAGAAATTGTAACACTACTTAGTTGGAATCATCTTCATCACTGAGGCCCTCACCAACCAAGGTTGGGGACGCAAGTCCAACAGCACCTAAGCATGCTGTGAGGGCCTCAATCAATCTACCAAAAAATAAAAATAAACAAAATAAAAAGAATCAAATGTTTACAAGAGAAACTTGCCTTTGTAAGGGGTTGGTACGTTCATGTAACTCCAGCAGCTTCAAAAGAAATATGAATCATTTTAACACACTTCACTTCTATAAACCTGAGTGAAACCTATGGGGAAAAAATATATATATATATAACCTCACATGTAATCAAATGACGACAAAATAGCTTTCAGGAACTTGGGTGGCTGTTTTCCAATAAAGATGTTACATTAAATGTCCATTAGTTTTAACAAATAATGTTTGTCTTCACCACCACTGGTCTTACTGCTCTTTGCTTGCAGCTAGGTTTGAATAAGCACAAGGATGAGAGAAAGGTGTTAACCTCAAACCTAATGTGGTGGCTGCTTTGATGCTTCAGTAGCGTCCAGCCGGAGACATGACGGGCGGCCTCATGCCCATGGGAGGGCCTCCCTGGTAAGCGACCATAGGAGGACCCTGCCCATATGGAGGCATCCCTCCAGGCATGTAGCTTGGCATGCCCTGAGGAGGAGCACCATACTGACCTGCAGGGAGGACACAAGGAAAGCAGAACGTGTTAATGCTGCAATTGCATAGATTCAACAGTTGATGTCAATTAAACTGCAACTTATATAAATTAATTCTGATACATGCTTTTCTATTTAAAATCAAGTGATTAAAGAAAATCTTGAACAGGCCTTCTTCACATATCCAAGAAATGCATTAAAATGCATACCAAAGGCTACTTTGTTGTTGAATTAATGTACCAAAAAAAAAATATATCTATATATCTATGTAGAAGTGCCATGGTTTAAAAATTGAGAATCACTGATGTAGAGGAAAGAATCACTGGAAAAAAAGCTGAACTTTCAGTGCAATGAAAACCGTCGACTGGGGCCACAATTAATTGATAATTAGGGCTGTCAAAGTTAACGTGATAATGACATGTCAACGCAAATTCGTTTTAACGGCACAAATTTCTTTAACACATTTGAACAACGCTATTCTGTCTTTTGGACGTTGTAGCGGGCTCAGTTTTAAAGTAAGAGTGAAGGTATCAGATGAAACTAGAAAACCAAAGGAATCCATTTTCACGAAGGAGGTTAATACCACTCCAAACTTGCTCTAAATTTTGGCGAGGAAAAACTGGCATGGCCATTTTCCAAGGGGTCCCTTGACCTCTGACCTCAAGATTTGTGAATGAAAATGGCTTCTATGGGTGCCCACGAGTCTCCCCTTTACAGACATGCCCACTTTATGATAATCACATGCAGTTTGGGGCAAGTCATAGTCAAGTCAGCACACTGACACACTGACAGCTGTTGTTGCCTGTTGGGCTGCAGTTTGCCATGTTATGATTTGAGCATATTTTTTTATGCTAAATGCAGTACCTGTGAGGGTTTCTGGACAATATTTGTCATTGTTTTGTGTTGTTAATTGATTTCCAATAATAAATATATACATACATAAAGCAGCATATTTGCCCACTCCCATGTTGATAAGAGTATTAAATACTTGACAAAACTTTCTTTAAGGTACATTTTGAACAGATAAAAAAATGTGCAAATAATTTGCGATTAATCACGATTAACTATTGACAATCATGTGATTAATCACAGTTAAATATTTTAAGCAATTGACAGCCCTATTGATAATATAATAAAGATGGCGATAATAAAGTGATTTTACATATAATTCACAAACTCAAAAAGATTTTGTTTCAAGTTTGGATTGTTAAGCTAAAAGAACATCTGATGGGTATTTTACACAGACTGATTCCCTGACGAGCATTTTCTTACCATGCATGGGATGCCTCATGCCAGGCTGCTGAGGTGGCATGCCTTGCTGTGGGGGCATTAGGCCGCCCACAGCCGCCACTGGCGGAGCAGCCACATGGGCCTGACCTGACCTGGGTGTAAGACGCTGGTAACGGGGCAACTGGGCCCTCAATTCCTCCTGTTGGCAGGGACAACACACAAAGCAAACATTCAGACTAAAGAAACACTGTTATGCCCCTTACAGTACAAAGATAAACACTCACAAAAATGAAGAGGAATTGGGAACCAATGTTGGCGTGCCCTGATTTCACACTGAGGATATTCAGAATCATCCTTCAACATAACCACAAAAGAGCAACTCCTAAGTAACAGTAATAAGGATATAGAATCTAAATGCTCGGCAGATCTCCAATAAATATCTAACTTCATGATGATCATGATATTGATATTTAGAACCAGACTGACGGTCAAACAGTGAACTAACCCATTCATCCGTAAATGTACTATTATATGTATCAGTCATTACTTACTGTGAAAAGGGCAAAATAGAAAGCTCAAGCAACTTACCAGTGAGATATCCTCATCAGGATGGATCAACTTACTAGTTGCACTCGTGGTGGTGAGGGTGGCAGGCTTGGTGGCCACTGTGGCCGGGGGTTTGGCCACAGTGCTGCTAGAGGGGTTAGAAGAAGAAGAAGTGGAAGAGCAAGAAGAGACAGAGGGCTGGGTGTAGGCAGGGAATGTTGCTTTGGGAGGGTCGGAGGAGGCGGCTGTACTGTGGGAGTTTGAAGCTGCGACTCCCGAAGTGCTCTGATGGGCCTGTAAAAAGACACAATACAGGTAACTGACTGGTAGTCCAAACCACTGCTTTCTTACTTTTCAAAGATGCAAAAAAAACTTTAAAGACACACAAAAGTCCTCAATGGATTATAGCTTTGAGACAACCATTACGTAACAAATTACCTTCAGATATATAAACCCCCCATATTCAATTTAAGAAGGTTTACCTTTTACAACACCCGGTTACATTGTTATTCACCCTGAATTTAGCAAAGTAGTATTAGGATTCCACATATATCAATTTGACTTGTGAATTAAATTATCCCAATAACTCAGTCAAGTCTTTTTAATTTGAGGAACAAAACAATTGCCGTTCACACATACTCCATTTACTTTCAACTGGAGTGTAACTTTTGCATGAAATGAGTTGAACCCTTTGTATCCATAATAGTAAATTTATCATCGGCTGTAACACAAATCCTAAGATACAAGTAAAACCAATCGACAAACATTTAGAGTTCAGAGTGTGGGTAAAAAAACTGACAAGTGTGTTGCGCACTGTTGTAGCGTACAAAGTCAAAGCTTGATGAGTAGTTTTTGCAGAATTCATGCTTCAGAGATTAGGAGGGGTGAATGATGCAAAAAAAAAGATTTAAATCCATTGTTGCGCCTCATTCTGCGTTAATTAAAGCACATGCACAGTAATAAAGCTCACAGACAAAAAGTATGTTGTTGTCAGGGATAATTATCCTCTGAAACCAACATTTTAGCCAATGTACTCTTTTTGATGGACAAGGCAAATATCCTTAGTAATCAGCCTTGTTTACAACTTGAGAATTTACAGGCAGAGGTAATAAATAAGCAACATGCAGCTGCCACAGCCCAAGTCAAAGTCCTGTCTGTGAGCGTACTTGTGGCGTGTTAGGAAAGGGAGGCTGGGAGGAGGCAGACTGAAGGTCTGCAGGTGGAGAGGAAACGGCTGCTGTGCTGCTGTGAACACCAGCGCTCATCTGCAGCATGGTGGAAAGGAGATCACAGTATTGGCATGTAACATGTCCACATACTCTATCCTAATTCAACTATGAGAACAAAATATGCTACATAGTAGTGACACTGTTTCAAAAAAAATGAAATGGGGTGAGAAAGAGGAACAGCTGACTACAGAAATGAGATAACAGGAAATTAGAAATCAGAAGTGTTGGGGAATAAAATACTATCCCTGAGTACTGTGTTCATAAGAAACCGTATAGAAGGTTTAATAATGTTGACAACTATCTACTTTGAATAAGGGGACAGGCTTACAGGAACCTCTGAACTCTCTGAAAAGTCGTGCGCGAGTGTGAGGTGAGCGTGTGTTGTTGGGGGGGTTTGCATGGTGCCCACCTGTGCTGCACTGGGGAAGAGAGGTTTGGTGATGGCGGGCTGGGCCACTGGTAATGCCGGTCGACTGGGCATTGCGCCGGCTGCAGCAACTGGGGCCATATGGGGCATCCCTGGCCTTGGAGCCATGTGAGGTGGCATTCCTAAACAATCCCCCAAACAGGTCAGTTAACACTTCTTGCACAATTACATTGAAGAGCAAAATAAGCAAGCAGAGTACACAGAAGCAGCAAGACCAATATCTGTTTCTCAAGACTGGTCCTTAATATCAGTCTTCAATCTGAAAATCATTCAGTTAACAGACGAAAACATTTTATACTTATAAATGTTTACTTATTCAGCTGCACCTGCCTAACAATCTAAAAATGTAAGCAACAGGAGTTATACTTTGAGCTATGGTTATGATCTAAGAATCAAAGAAATAGGGTTACCTTAGGTACATGGGCATACACTTTATATGTGCAAGCTTTCAGTGGTGTAGCTTCCATTTTCTTAGGTCATAATTTGTTAAAAATCATACATTTTGCAGAAAATACTGTTGGAAAAATGTCAACATTATATCACTGACAATCTATTACTCAGTCAATTTATATGTGGAATGGATTTTAAATAGGGCTGTCAAAGTTAACGCGATAATAACACATTAACGCAACTTGCATTTTGTAGCGGGCTCAGTTTTAAAACTAGAGTGAAGATACTGGTATAATATGAAACTCGAAAACCTAAGAAATCCATTGGTACCAACCATGTTATACTAGCTTGTCGCAAAGGAGGCTAAATAACGCTCCAAACTTACACAAAATTTTTGGTGAGGAAAAACTGGCATGGACATTTTCAAAGGGGTCCCTTGACCTCTGACCTCAAGATATGTGAATGAAAATGGGTTCTATGGGTACCCATGAGTCTCCCCTTTACAGACATGCCCACTTTATGATAATTACATACAGTTTTGGGCGAGTCATAGTCAAGTCAGCACACTGACAGCTGTTGTTGCCGATTGACAGCCCTAATTTTAAATGTCTCTTGCAACCCTAACCCAAAATACAACCACAACTCACCGTGGGGCATACCGGGCATCCCTGGCATCATGGGAGGCATCATTCCACCCATTGGCATCATGCTGCAAAATGCAATAAGACCAGTAAGATAATGATGATTTGGTGTTACTATGACTGCAGTAAAATCACATGTAATTTATACCCCAAAACTAAATAAGTTGTTGTATGGGCATATAATCAATAAAGAATCAAACCAAAAATAGTATTGAATCTGAAATGGTATCATTAAACACAGTCAATGAGGGATCTCTTACCCTGGTGGCATTCCATGCATGGCAGGGGGCATGCCATGCATCATGGGAGGAACGCCCGGCATCATGGGAGGCATTCCTGTAAGAATGAGTAAGAGGAGATGTTCTGTTTAACAACTCAACACTACATCACTCTAAACAGGCAGCTACACATCTAGGCAACTGAACACACAACAAAAGAAGACATATGCAACAATCCTACACACTCTCCCTGCTGTATCTATACAGTTTGTTGAACTCAGTTTGGCCACATTTTATTAGATCACAGGTCTGAACCTGCTCGCACTCTGGATGTGTCACATCAATAGCACAGCATCCTTGTTTAAGTACAATATATACATTAGAAACACACAAACAATTACTAAAACAGTCAAACCATTAACAGATTATTAAATGCAGAGATGTGATAAAGAAAACACAAGTAATGTAGAGATTAGTGGGAGAGGCCTGCAATTAACATAATACATAAATATAAAGTCTAGCTCAAAAACAAAAGAAAAACTAACGTGTCCAACAACTCGACCACCTAATAGTCAAACATAAGACCAGGTCAAGGTTTTGCAAGTCACATTCAAGTCTCAAGCCCTAAAGAAGATTTTAAATAAGTCAAAAGGCACCACAAATAATGAATGCTTATGTTGAATACTTTTCACTGACATATTCCTTGGTAAAGCGTGAACAGCCTTGCCGCAGAGATCCATTCCCCATAATTGCCTATATAAAAAAGGTATCAGTGCAACCTTTCATCCCACAGTAACCCAGAACCAAATGAGTTGGTGGGAAAGGGCCCTAACTGAAAGTGAACTTATGAGCGTTTTTTTTGTCAAGTTGAGTCAGTGCTGATTCCCAACTTCTACTTTTTAATAAGAGGTCCTTGCCTTGATATCCTCCAGGGTGCATCCCAGGCGCGCCAGCCACTGGAGGCATCCCAAGCTGGGCCATTGGAGCAGCGTAGCCTGCCTGGGGCTGGACAGCAGCCACCTGCTGAACTGATGGTCCTGCTTCATCATCATCATCGTCATCGTCATCAGAGTCGTCTTGATTGTTTGACTTCTTCTTTTGACTCTCTGCAAACAGAATGGTAATGCTCAAGGAAATGCTGAAGCTTCAACAAAATGCAAATTAACCCGAGCTGGTTTTGATGTAAGCACAGAGCATTCAGAAACAACATAGTTATAGAACATATAATTAAACCAGATGGTATACCTCAGGATTACGCTCCACTACCTCTCAGGGCTCTTACCACATGATAATGCTAATGTTAACCATAAAATCATTCCAAACACACAACAAACATTACAAAATTGAAGAAAACATCGCATTTGGTCATCCAGACTTTTAATCAAATTGGTAAGAAAAGTACATGAAAGTGTTCAAACCTTGTGATTTCTGTTCTAACGTTCGTCTTCTTTCCTGCATGTCTTTCTCTGGAATCCCCTCCATACCGTAGATCTCCAGCTCGATGTCTACTCTTCCAGGAATTGCATTTGGTACACTGTCAATCGTTTCTTTATGTACCTGAAACAAGTGAGCCAGTGCATACTGTCATAACAAGCAAAGTACAGTGCATCCATTGCCCACTTTATGAGAACTAATAGCCCTTTACAGTAACTGTGGAAACAAACACACTTAAAATCAGTAACTAAACTACAATAAATGACAAACAAAGGGGCGCCCACCTGCATGCAATGGATAGCCAAGCCTGGGCCTGTGTACAACTTCTTGTGGCAAATGTGGCATTTAAAATGCTTTGCCTTCTGATGCTGAATGAGGATCTTTTCATCGTCAAAGTCTCGATTACAGTACCTTTAGTAAGGAGTTAAGGATTGTGTTCGAAACGGGAACCACGAGCAAAAAAACACCCAAATTCACAAAGCCATTGAATCACATGCAAGCCTCAAAAATAACGTTAATGTTGCCTAAGCTTAAATAAAAACCCCGTGCTTTGAGGCAGTAACGTTAGCCTTAATCATCATTTATGATCAATGACCTGGCAGCCTGAATTATAAGGGCACACAATTCGAAAGACCAATCTGCCTTGAAACATGAATCATAACGTTAAATGCTTCCCTGAATCACCAATGCATGGCTAACAGGTTAGCATCATCTAGCTAACAGTTAGCATTCTTCTTAACAATACCACGAACTCAACACAATCTACTACTGCGGAAAACGTACTCGGACACCAAATAATTTACCGTTATTAATTATGGACCGGATACAAATCAATCCTCAAAACGATTTGATAGCATCCAATGGCCAAATAGTTAAGCTATCGTTAGCTTATAATCGGATAAATCCTCCTCAGGCTGGCTGAGGCCTTCCTTTTGTCGAGCTAATGTTTAGCCTTCTGGCTCTTCTACGTTGGTATTTTATCATCCAGTCAAAAGGATACCAGCACCACGGCTTCATCTGCTTCTTCTTTTTTCGTCCCATTTCTAATGAATACTGAAAAAGAGGTCTTACAACGTTAAACACTGGTCTTATTATCTGTTAGACAACAGCATGCTGTAGTCCCGTAACAACGCCGAAAATGGCGCCTCGGTTGGAGGAAGTTGTAGCGGAGGCTGCGGTCTCGCGAACACAGACGATGGACTTTATATCTTAGCCACGCCCCCAGTTATAGAGACAGGGTAATGTCATGTAAAGTAATGTAATGTTATCACAACTAAAAAACTGCATTTGGAATAGGTTTGTTTGTTTGTTTATTTAGATCCCCATTAGCTTTTGCATAGCAGCAGCTATTCTTCCTGGGGTCCACATTGTTTACATGGTGACAATACAAAAATACACATTCACACTACTCATCATAATACACAACAGAACACATCGTAATGCACGTCTACTGTAAATAAAACAATAACAACTGACACAGTTTAAATAACACAAACACAAAGAAAAGAGAAAGGCTCCGACTGAATCTGTCATATTCTAACAGATAAATATCATCATTTAACATGGAATGCCCATAACACCCTTACACACCAAAGAATACTTATTAATTACTAAAGTTTCTTCTTAAGTAATGCTATTTTAGTGTTTTTTTAAAACCATATATGTCATTTTGTTGTGTAATATGATTTGGGAGTGAATTCCATTCTTGCATTGCTCTGTATGTTGCTGTACGTTGACCTGATTTGGTTTAGGTATGTTGATCTTTTCTTTTTCAAGTTTTCATTGTGACAAACTTAAAGCAGCAGTAGGCAGAATGTTTTTTGCATCATTGGGCAATTCCATAATAACCATTCAGCATTATTGTAATTCAAGTGCTTTGAGAGAAAACTAGACTTCTGCACCTCCTCATGGCTCTGTTTTCAGGCTTTAAAAAATCTAGAGATTTTGACCAATCACAGGTCATTTCAGAGAGAGAGAGAGCGTTCCTATTGGCTGTGCTCCAGCTGGTGGGCGGTGCTTGGTCTGTCCTCAACTGATCTCAATGTGGCTGCTGGGTCACAAACTTTCTCATTTTACAGCTAAACAGTACACTACAATATGTTTCTGAAAACATTTGAGGCGAGAAATCTGCATTACAGTCTCATGCACTACTGTCAGGATATAGTGACCGATTTATAAAAATAACTTCTTTTAATAATTTGCTCCATTTCTACCCACTGCTGCTTTAACATGCAAATAAGGGTCAGACTGGGGCAGAACTAAGTTGTGTGACCCTTACAGTATTTGGGTCCTTTTCAAGCCTGTTGTACATCTCCTCCTGCATCTGCGGGAGGGCACTGGCTGCCTGGTCCTGAATTAGTTCATCCCGCGACTCCTCAAGTTCTTTCAGCAGCTCCTCCACCCTGCCCTCCAACTGCAGACATGGGGAGTAAACAGGGTAAGTAACTTGTTGGGTAACATGTAAGCCTGGGCCACACACCTGGGCTAACCTGCTTCACAGGATGACACCTGACACAATATGTTGAGAGCAAAATAAATTTAGATAGCACAGGAAGAGGAAGGCAGTTTGGCATTGATCCAGTCCTCCAAATCAGAGACTTTTAATGTGAAAGACGACTGAAATATCACTGGCAAGATAAGCCTAAAATAATTACATATGTTGGTTGGAGAGAGTCATAAAAATCCCTCCTATACCCTTCTGCTTACATAATGCGTAAGCAAACGCTGTTACCAAGAAAGCATGAATCAATTATTGTTCCTTCTATGGCAAAAGCGATGTTAGACCAGATCCAATGAATAGAGAAGTACTTGTGTTTTGGTGTGCTAGGTAGATAGTAAGCTTTGTAAATCAAAGGGTAGGACGCACACAAAAAAAGACACAAGACGTTTAAAAACACCCAGATGGAGCTGGTGGAGAGCAATGCTCTGATAAGTCATCAGGTTTAAGCCTACTGTGGAGCAAAGTTTTTCATTTCTTTAAGCTGTGACGGTCCCTAACACAAAACATTTTACAGCGAAAATGAAAATATTTGCAAAAATGCAGATGCTATGCTATCACAATTAGCAGAAGTCAACGCCACAGTCAGGAAGTCAGACAAAACATTGCAGAGGAGCACTTCCTTGTTGATGAAACACATGGACCAAGGGACAGATACAGACCACATCACTTGTGTTTGTGCTCCAAAACAGTCAGTGCCATTTGACCATGAACAATGTGAATAGACCATAAACTCTATAGAAAGGATTTAAAGTGGCAGTAGGCAGTATATTTTTGGCATCATTGGGCAAAAATTCCATAATAATCTTTGAGCATATTGTAATTCAAGTGTTCTGAGAGATAACTAGACTTCTGCACCTCATCATGGCTCTGTTTTCAGGCTTTAGAAAATCTAGCCCGTGACGGGAGACTTTGACCAATCACAGGTCATTTCAGAGAGAGAGCGTTCCTATTGGCTGTGCTCCGGTCATGTGAGCGGAACTTGGCGTTCCCTTACCAGATTTTACAATGGCGGCTGGGTCACATATTGAAATAAATGTTTGATGTAATGATATATTTTAGTCAAGATAAGATTGGAAATAACATGCTGTATATAATACAATTATTTATTCTTTTTGTAAAATTTCATATTCATAAGACAAAATGGTCAGGAACCAAGCCAACTTTCCTGTACTTTATAAATTAATTTAAACAGTGTAGCACCATCATAACCAATATTAAAAACAAAAAAGCCATTAAGACTTTTAAATTATTAAATGATTATAATATGATGTATATAACATAAACACAAACCCTGTCATTATGAAATGTATATGTAATTACTTTTGATTTGTCTTATTTTTGTCTTCATTTTTTTGTTCAACTGTATGTATCTTTACCTCTGTTAATGAACATGAGTTCAATAAAGAAAGCCTAAATAAATGACTGCTGCCATCTTCTGGAGTTAGTTAACTTCTACAGTGTCCAGTATGTCAGATTTTCCTCAGTTCTGTTGCAATCTCTTCTGCTGACCAAGTAGGGTGCATCAAAAACAAAAAAAGAGCAAAATAAAGATATATCTATATAACTTTACTTAGCTTAATACTACTTGCAAAGTACAGTCTTTGTACTTGTTTTATGTCTTTTTAAAATTATAATCTTCTTGTGCAAGCTGTTGCACAAAAGATGCGCAATTTCATTCCACTATATATTTAATATTGAATATGGAGATTAAGACAATCAATTCTACTCACATGCATACCATTGTTACTTGTTATGTCGTCAGTGTCCACTTGATGGAGACACCGTTGCAGAAATAGAAACTGGGTCTCTTCCTTGGCATCATGGATTAATGTTTGGCATTCAATGAGATTTTTTGTGTATTTGTGTTTTGTGCAAAATTACATATGGACACAATCTTTTTTTATACATTTGGTTTGGGGCTGTCCTCCTTTCCAATTAAACCTGCAGTGGGCAGAATACTTTTGGCATCATTGAGCAAAAATTCCATAATAACCTTTCAGCATATTGTAATTCAAGTGTTCTGAGAGAAAACTAGACTACTGCACCTCCTCATGGCTCTGTTTTCAGGCTTTAAAATATCTAGCCCGTGACGGGAGACTTTGACCAATCACAGGTCATTTCAGAGAGAGAGAGAGAGCGTTCCTATTGGCTGTTCATTCAACAGAGGCAGCTCTCAATCACTCGTGAACTCCGATCAAATGGTCAAACTAGGCAGCGCTGATCAAATATGAACTAATATTCTGTTACTGTAATGCCTATTTCTCTCCTCAAATGTTTTCAGAAACATCTTAGTAGTGTACTGTTTAACTGTAAAATGAGAAAGTTTGCTCCTGCTGGTGGGCGGTGCTTGGTATTTCCAACTGATCTCAACATGGCTACCAGGTCACAAACTTTCTCATTTTACAGCTAAACAGTACACTACAAGATGTTTCTGAAAACATTTGCTCAGAGATGGCAGACTGCAGCTCGGCTCTGATTGGTTGTTTTCCTCCGGCCTGTGAAATCTTGCAGATGCCATTAGGAGCACCGGCGGACACAGAGGCACATCATTTTTTTCAGATTACCTGTCTCATGCACTACTGTCAGGATATAGTGACCCTTTTATAAAAATAACTTTTTTTAATCATATTTGCTCCAATTGCATCTACTGCTGCTTTAAGGGACATCCTAATGCCACATCATTCACCACTGTTTTAAACAATAGCTGCTTTCAGCTTCCTGGCAACAATTTGGGGAAAGATTACCTCTCCTCTTTCAACGTGACAGTACCCCCACGCACAAACTGGGGTCAATAAAGAAATGGTCTCCTAGGTGAGGGAGACCTTGATTGGCCTGCACAGATCCCTGACCTCAACCCCATCCAACACCTTTGGGATAAATCGTCACACCAGCAACCTCACTAATGTGGCTGAATGGGAGCACGTCCCCGCAGCCAGGGGAGAGGGGAGACTGAATAATTACCCATAGTATTACAATTAGATGTTCAAAATCACACACAGCTGTAATGTCCTGGTGTTCACATACTTTTGGCCACGTAATGTCATAATTATCTGTGCCCTGTAAATACTACATACCACTGAATTAGCCAAGGCACAGTCTGATGTGCACTGAAGTATTTTTACAGTACACTGATCCCACACGTGTACATACATACACACATGCAATACACTGCATAAATGACACTCATACTGACAGAGAAGATGACAAAATGGTTAAGCACTACACCAACAATGTCGCTGTAACACCATCAGCGTGTGAGAAACATTGGTAATGTGTAAACTGTAAATCCTGCTTCTTGCATGTAACCTAAAAAGATGTGAAATGCAAATTAAAACGTGGCCAAATTGTAACGAGTGCTGCTCTCAGCAGGCAGCATAAAAGCAGGGACACTACAAAAAGCATCCACACAGATTTTCCTTCCCTGCAGCCTCACTTGTCTTCTCTTTCTCACCAAGGTGAATGATTACCTCTGAAATTGGAGATTTATGAAGGGGAAATACAACGGAGGCGGCTTTCCTTGGCCGCCTAATGAATTTTTCATTGTACGCCTTCAAAAACCGCTACTCTCCATATGGTTGTACCGGCTAGACAGAGAAGACGTTCAGTGACAGCTTAAGGAGTCCCTTCTCTGAATGAATTATGGCTGACTCTTGTATGCTCGCACATTTCATTGATCACTTTGACGTCTGCTTTTTTTTTTCCACAAAGGCTCTTCCCCCGGCTCTCCAACTCTGGGGCCCTGAGCTCTCTCTAAACACAGCGATTGGATTTTAAAGCTAATCTGGTTTCAAGGCTGCAAACCTGTTTGGTTTGAGCACTTTTCTTTGCACAATGAGGGGTAATTCCTGTCCCAAGAAGAACATTGAATAAAACTTGTATGTGTGCATGCGAGCTTGTGTATAAATGAGGGCAAAATCCAAAGAAATCATACTTTGTTTCTGTATAAAACGGTTTAATGTACTCCAGTATGTACATATCAAATCTACAAAATATGCACAATGTTAAAATATTATCAGCGATTTACCCCTCACTCACTTTTATATCATAGCCCTTAATATATACAACCCCAGACCATCTTGAACCAATTTTTAAATAGGATACATACAGGATATAGCTAACGTATCACAATGCAGACCGACCGAACAATTCACGCAACATACCAATATCACCAAGTAAAAAAAAAAAAATCAACATCAAATGCATGTTAAAATATTAATCTGTATATAATTACATTATAATAATGTTTGTGCGAAGCAGTTACTAGCGTAACATGAGGTTAAAGTACAGTACAGTTTGAGACTTGCAGTTTATGGGCTGGGGTCGTTTTCTATTCCGGTTCAATCAATTCACATTGTGACAGGAACTAATGAGGGAGCATTGATTTACTTCTTTACCCCATCGCCTCCTGATATGAGAGTGAAACGACCCCAGCCCGGATGTAGTCGAGGTCAGGCATGTGTGCTCCTCTACGTTTGGTAATGAGAAAAAGATTTATTCTTTATTCAGAATGGACCCACTGGTGAATGTTTTTATAAAATAAATCCCACTTTGCCATAAGTTACCATCTCACCATTAAATAAACTTCTGCCACTTCTTTGCTATTTTTTAAACAATTGCGAAAAAAACACTGCAAATGCCCAGAGGGGACAACAAAATGACAAACTGCATCTCTGGGTTGTCCCAAGGGTGTCAGTCTTTAGAGATCATGAACATTTTCTTTGACATATGACCGAATCCTTACAGACTAAATGA
Source organism: Sebastolobus alascanus (assembly GCA_916701645.2). Lineage (NCBI taxonomy): Eukaryota > Metazoa > Chordata > Actinopteri > Perciformes > Sebastidae > Sebastolobus > Sebastolobus alascanus. Next base: position 4,141,942 of record CAKAOJ020000046.1, on the reverse strand, counting down.
GATTAATTTTGCTTGCACAAAGGCAATTCTTGTCAGTGGAAGTGCTCTTGCTTGTAGCAATGTTTTGGCATCATTTTTGAAAGCTTAAAAAATCTGAATGGCACTTCTACTTCTTTTTTTTTTTTTTAATCTGTACGCATAATGGTACAATTGTCACACTACTTGCACACAAAGAAAGTCAAAAGACACAAGTTTGATGTTCAAATGAATCCTTCTCTCTGGGGAAGTACCGAATGCTGAAGGCAACACTGAACTGTAACCCACACTTTCCTTCAAAAGGCAAATTCATCATAACTTTTGAAGGTTGCTGTAGCCTATATACTCCACGCTCTCCTTACAAACCTGGAGAGGTTTAGCTATCCTGCTGTCTGCTTAATCTAAAACCTCTCATGCTTATGAGCTGCTTGTAATGATGACAAAACACCAACTAAGCCTAAATTCTCACATGACCTTATTCTTAATTTACTGATGATGAGGGGCGCAGGGAGATTACAGGATTTCCTTCTGTCTTAATACGTTTTTTACTGCAGGGTTTTGCTGCTGTCACCCCACACAAGAGGCAACTGTGCAGAAATACTTTCATCAGGCTGACGTCTCCATTAGAAGGCACCGTTGGATTGAGGGGGAAGAGGCAGAGAAGGTTAAGCCATGTGGACAGGTGCATGTTGCGTTCGATCCGAGGCTTCTCGTTTTTTCGTTGTGTTGTCAGCAAACGTCCCACTGACTGATACTCTTGAGACAAACGTCCAACAGAGATGTAGACAAAGAGCAGATGGAGGTTAGCTTGCATGGTAAGCGGAAACAATGGTAAGGCTTAACCCGAAAAGGGGACATGTGGGCTGAAAAAAATTTGACGAAGAAGGGCTGCTGCGTGTCAGGTGCACCCCTGCATCAGAGCGCTGGATGTAGGATGACGGTGGCTGTCAGACGACTCTGATCGCCCCACGACGAGGCTCACAATATGAGGGCTGAGGGGACTCATCCAGCCAGGCGGTCAGGGATCTACCAGTCTCTACTCGGCCTCTGATAAGCAAGTCAAGGTGGCGGGGGCAGTCGCACGTCAAGCAAGCTGTAGGCGAAGATGTTCCAGAAGACAGCGCAGAGCACAAACAAGGTGTAGACGCAGAAGAAGATCCAGAACAGGGACTGCTCCTGGAGTCGCTGCTCGTAGTTCTGCAGGACCACCACGCCCAGCGTCAGACCAACCACCACCCCTCCCAGGTGAGCTACGAAGCTGGGGTTGGGGCACGGAGGAAAGGCCGGGGGATAGAACCGCAGCCACACCGCCCGACCAAACTCTACACTCACTGTGAGCAGACAGGGGGAGAGAGAGAAAAAACGATATTAGCAAGGTATGTGTGCGTAGTTCTTGACAACTACTGCACTTATCAAAATGTAATAAAACAATCTCTTCTAATAGGTAGAAGAATAAGAGTTGCTCTTCTATTGTTGCCAACGACTATACGGGGCCCTTGAGCCGATAACAAAGAAGACTTTACAGGTCCCTGTTTGTGTTTCCACTGACAGTGCTGAGCTGCGGAGGAGGGATAGTAACAGAAAGAGGGAATTTTGTGCTAAAAACACTGTAACTGAGGAAGATACTGCTCACTAGATTGAGCTGAAACCTCATCTTAACTTCAGATAAACTTTAGAATTAATTTAAAGGGGACCTATTATGCTCATTTTCAGGTGCTTGTATTTTGAGTTTCAACTAGAACATGTTTTAATGTTAAAAAAAAAAACATTATTTTTCCCATACCGGCTGTGCTGCAGCACCTCTTTTCACCCTCTGTCTAAAACGCTCTGTTTGAGCTCCTGCTACCCCTCTCCCGAAAAGCCCTGTCTGCTCTGATTGGTCAGCAAGTCCACTCTGTTGTGATTGGTCAACTGGCCAACTGAACCAAACTCTTCGGACTCTGCTCCAGCTCCGCTCTAACTAGCTTTGTTTGAGGGCGTGCCAACCTAGCCGCTAGGCAGGTATAATGCAAATATGTTACTTGGTGACATCACCACGTTACGGAAGAAAAGGCAGGACTTCAATAAAGGCGTTTCAGGCAGTTCAGGAGCAGTGTTTCTGTGGGGGAGAGTAACTCCCTTTGGCGTGGACTTTGGGATTTGTAACTTTGCAGACCTTTTACATGCACAAAAAACTATATAACACACTAAAGGAAAGGGAAAAAGCATCAAAGCATAATAGGTCCTCCTATTTCTGCCATGTCTCACTCATTGTTGTGGGCGTGTCGAAGGCCACAAGCTAGCAAGTAGCTTGCTTGCTGTCAAACAACCCACCACTTTTTCCAACAATGTACTTGACGTTGTGCCAAGCAGCACTTCATTTTTGTTTGTATCTGTATTCTTGGAGGAAAGAGACATATAAAAAAAGGTATCCTAGAAACTACTGTACAATAATGATCATTTCCTCCTCACAGACATGTATCCACAGCAAGTGAAGAGAATCCCACACTGCCTTGCAAAGCGATTTGCTCGTGTCACATAGAAAATGAATAGCTTCGCATCGCCACGCTCGGTGGGTCTTCACAGTTAGAAATCCTCCATATGCTGAAGCTGCAAAGCCAGGACGTTTAATATCGCTGCCTTTGGATCAAAATCACATTTCTCTAATAAGGAACCTTTGCTGTGAGATTACATTCTTGTGATGGACAAACAGATTAAAAGTACAACTCTTTTGTTGAAAAATAATTCTTAAGCTGAGGTGAAAGGGGAGAGTGGCATCTTTATTCACACTTACTGCAAACCAGAGCCATGGCCATCCGGAATAACTTAAACTGACACTTCATTCCCGACCAATTCTACAGAAAGACAAAGAAAGAGAGGATGGGGGTAATTCAAAAGGTCATTTTCAAGTTCTGATGATAAAGACAAAACAAACTGTGCTAGAAGGTCAAGTCCTCCTCAGACACACACACACACACACACTTACACACACACACACACACGCTGACATGAAATGACATGAGATCTCGCCCTCTCCGTCTCAATTCACGTCAATTTTGAAAGCCCCAGAGACGCTCTGACCCCCAATTTTTTCCCGCTGTGTTAGATAATGTGATTTCAGCTGAGAGGAGGAAGACAAACTCCTCCATCCCGACGCCAAGAATGTTGTGGAGGATCTGGCGGCAGCGTACATCATGAGTACCCTATTACACTTTATAGAGGTTCACCTGAGTGCCCTTTGCCTAATGTGATGACCCCACAGGATGGGGAGTTTTGACCAAACAGAGCAGATGTCAGAGAGGATGGGGTTTCTTCACATGCACCCGCTCACACACTTTCTGATCTTTGGGGGGGGAAAGAAAAAACGTGATGGTGACGGTGAGGAATGTATGGCATCTGTAGATACGGCAGCACCTGCTGGGCCCCAAAACAGGCTGCTTTGATGATGTGGTAGTGCTCTGTAGTGACAGGACAACTGAGTGATATGATAAACATCTACACACATACACATGCGCGCACACACAAAAACTTACCATTACTACATTGGCCAAATGTGCAGAGACCAGAGCGTACACTCCACCAGATGAGCCGACCACTGGAGCTGTCATATCGGTGACAGACACCGCCAGAGACCCTGTAGTGATGAGAAAGGAACGTGCTTTAGGTCAGTGGTTAGGGGAGCCCTTTTCTATCATTGAGTAAACTGACGACCCCTGACGAAGTGATATATTTTATAGGTATTTCATATTATATTCAATGCATAACAATAACAGTACAGAACAACTGTAAATAGTGAACGCGATAACTGCAGGAAGTTTGTGTAAAACGAGCAATTTGGATGAATTTTGAGCAGATTATTTCCTGTGAATATTGAATCAGATGAGTTCTCCTGTTACTTTTATGGACTTTTAATCAAATTCTCTGTATTGTGTATTTTTATGTTATTTTTAACAATCATACATACTTAATATGCTTCACAAATTCAGTGTTTTCTTCTCCCTGATGCTTGGCCATTGTTCTATTAGCTCTTTGGTTGTTTTAACTGTGTACTTTTCTAATGCAGGACGAGGCTGTTTAGCAGAGAGGGAACTCGGCTCTGTGAATATAGTTTGTATTCAGGTCTTCACTGTGACCTTATTCTGTAAGATTTGTTTGAAGATTATATTTTAAGTAAAATTAATAACAATTTAATTTAGTTTCCTTCACAGAATGAATGAAATGCTGAGATATAGACCAACTGTATATTTTTATTTGTTAAATTTTTTGATTGCGATTAATCACATGATTATCCATGATTAATCATGATTAACTGCACATTAATCCCCCTTTTTTATCTGTTAAAATGTACCTTAAAGGGAGATTTATCTAGTATTTAATGCTCTTATCAACATAGGAGTGAGCTAATATGCTGCTTTATGTAAATGTATGTATATATCTATTATTGGAAATCAATTAACAACACAAAACAATGACAAATATTGTCCAGAATCCCTCACAGGTTCTGCATTTAGCATAAAAAATATGCTCAAATCATAACATGGCAAACTCAAGCCCAACAGGCAACAACAGCTGTCAGTGTGTCAGTGTGCTGACTTGACTATGACTTCCCCAAAACTGCATGTGATTATCATAAAGTGGGCATGTCTGTAAAGGGGAGACTCGTGGGTACCCATAGAACCCATTTTCATTCACATCAGAAGGTCACGTCAGAGGTCAAGGGACCACTTTGAAAATTTCCATGCCAGCTTTTCCTCGCAAAGATTTAGCGCAAGTTATTTAGGCGCTTTTGCGACAAGCTAGTATGACTACAACCTAAAAATCGCAAGTTGCGTTAATGCGTTAAAGAAATTAGTGGCGTTAAAATGAATTTGTGTTAACGCGTTATTAATGCGTAAACTTTGACAGCCCTAATAATTAAAAAAAAAAGTTGTCTTACACTAGGCCTCGTGACCCCCCGTGAAGCTTTGGCAGCCCCTAGTGGGGGTCGGGACCCCCAGGTTGGGAACCATTGCTTTAGGTAAATAAACAAAAGAGGGCATTCTTGTATCATCCACATTTAAGAAAAAATAGAAATCTCTAATCCGTGCAAACTGGGCAAACTTCATTAGATGATGAAGATCATGTGATATGATCGAAAGCTCAAGAACAGCTACTTCACAGACCTTGTGGTGAGAATGTTTACTCAACTACACTAGATATGTTTTGCCTGGCAGTCGGCCGTTTTGGAGATAAATGGATATATTTATTTTATGCAAATGTTCTATAATGCAACACAATGTTAAATGATAAAGTACGTCATTTGTTTATTTGAAATGTGTCTCGTGCTACAATCTTGAGTCTGAGCTTTCATTATTCAGGAGGAAATCTAAATATTTTTTTTCCCTTAGAGGATCATGCTGGCAGACACTGTGACTAACTGACTAATTTAAACTGTTTTTGGTATACAAGCTGTGACCATTTGTGCACTGAAAACATCTATTTTGAATGGCATAAAGGCAGCTTTGCTACTCGCTGTTTAATGTGGGTGTTTTATAAATAGGCCTTCATGAATAGAGGCTTGCTCATACTGTAACCAGCACACAGTGGGATTTTATGTAAAACAAATGCATTCATACAAATTGGGCTGCCGCAAAGAGGGAATTGCTCTCTTTGGCACCTTGGTACCAATTCATCGAGTGCACAAAAGATCCAATCAAGCATTCATAAGTTTAAATGTGGGGACATTCAGAGACAGAGTCACCAGAGGAAAATTTGCTCTAACTGCAGTGTGTGTAAGAATAACAGAAAAAAAGGAGATAGAGATGTGCTTAGTTGGACTATTAAATTGCGCAAACACAAGCTCTCTCATTCTCTCTCTTTTGCTTATTTTCTTTCTCTCCGTTGTGTATACACTCCATCCACTCTTCATTTCTCAGTATATCTTTTCCTTCCCTTCTCTCCATGGTGCTGACCTGTGTACATACAGTACAGTATATGAGACACAGCTGCCCACGGTCTTCCCACCTTCTCTCCCTCTTTCTCTCTCAAATACAAATATACTTTATTTGCATAACACATAAATGTGTGCATGCATATAAACTGTACTAGACTTGACATATACACAGAATTCGGTACCACTGTCACCTTTGTTTGTTTTAATCGTTGCTCTTTATAACAGTGTAACCCTCATCGTAACAACCTATTTAACATAAGAATAAACTACTATAAGAAACAACCATCATAGCAAAATGTTAACTTTCTTCTCAAAACATTATTAGTTATGTAATCACTGTCATCTGAAGGGAAAAAAAACAGATTTTAGGAAAGTTACAGTTAATTTGCATATTGTTTAAAACAAAAATAGACAGAGCACATGAGGAAATGTGTATCTGCTGCATCTGTGTCTGTCTCCATTCAAAATGACTGGCAGAGTGACCCTAGCCCCCTTGATAATGTGTGATATTTTAAATTAGGACCCATGGCAAACGTGAACTCAATAAATAGTTCCATCTATAAAAACTGCATAGGCGGAATTGGGTGCTTTTGACTGGGGTCCCCCAGGACCCCAATACGTCTTTTTAAAAAGCAACTAATTTAAACAGAAACAGAAAACAATGAAATTAAGTTATTACAGGAGGAACAAGATGTTTGACAAAGTCATGAAAAAATTGAATGATAGAATAATGCATCAGTGAGATATGAGAAAAAGTATAGATCTCTGGGGTCTGCAGGGACCCCCGTTGGTAGGATTAAGGTTAAAGGGGAACTACACTCATTTTCAAAATTCATACATGTTATTAATATGGTCTAAGACAGTCCAAAAAATATGAGTAAACATGAACAACTCCAAATCCAGAAACTAGAGCGCTAAAACTCAAACTTGTGATGTCATAGGGCATAAAGTCTGGAGCTGCTCCATAGACAATGAATGTGAGGCTGACTTTATGGACCCTTAGAATGTTTGATTTCTTTTTTATACCCAAATGAGCTTTATTCTATTGTAGTGTTGTCAGGTGTGAAACAGAAAAATGTTCCCATATACTCTGATCATGCTCTCAGTGTCATCTATAACATCTCTCCGTATTCATTGTCTTTTGTTTTTGGACCGTCGTCGACCTTAGATAGGAATAACATGTATGAATTTACAAAATGGGCGTAGTTCCCCTTTAATAGTGATGTCCATTTCTTTGAGTCTTGATGCCGAGGATGGTAAAGACGGAATTAGCAGATGTTTCTGAGCCAGCTCATTTTATGGGTTGTGTAGTATATATCATACTGTATATCATATTGGTGAGCGTCTGGACCACTTTGGGTCCGTCCTCTCTCCCTACGTGCTTCAGCCTTCCCTTCATCCAGAGCAAGTACTCTACCTTTTGCCGACATCTTGATATTCCGTATCATAGCAACCAGATGCAACAAAGCGCAGCTGAAAAAACGCTGCGCCTCATTGCCCTTCTATGTTCTGCATTTAACAATAAACAAGTATTTAATTTTTATTTTTTTTAAAGTTGTAATATCATCACATATCGCACTGTTGAGCCAATCATTATCACCGCAGGGGTAATTCCCTCACCGCGGCAGCCCTATTCCTGAGACCTGGATCTTTGTTGAAACATCGCTCTTGTCTGTATTTGTTGATTATCCCACTCTTTGCAGTAGTTCTGGAGCAAGGATGTACAGTATTTGCTGTATGGTAAATAAACAAAAACATAAGTAAACACAATAAACAAGCTCACTGGGCTGTGGAACCTATTTAGATATTTAAGCCTGTGTGACTTCTGGTAGAAATACAGCTGGCTAAGATCAGCGCTCTAATAGCTGTAAAATCAACCGACTAAGCTCAAGCCACATTTAGCGCAATTTCACCTCAATACGTTTAGTCTCTCTCTCCCATACACAACACACACACAACCACAGAGCATACTACACCATACAGCAGGAATTACAGCAGACAGAGAGGGCTCTGGAGTTCATAGATATCAAATCACCATAAGGAGGGATGATGGGATAAGCCACGGTATCTCAATCATGGTGCTATTTATGGGAGTTGGCACAGCATGAGGTGAAAGAAAACATACTAGTCCACACACACAAGCATGAGAAAATATGCAGCCACACACCATACAGATGTGCGAAGAATAACAAAAACACATGCAGTATACTAGACACACTTACACACATCCAGACATGATACAAAAACAAGTGAAAGTGAATTCCCTTGATGCGGTCGTCCTTACAGTGGCCTCATTCTGTCAGTTTGTTTAGAGAGTTTTGCTTTTATATTACATTTTTACAGTATCGTATTTGGACAATAATACACTGCAAACACTGAAAAGACTGCATATTTACTTGGGAATTGTTTTGTTAAAACACACACACACCACATCATGTTGTTCACTGCAGTAACTCTCTATTGCAATATAAAAAAAGTTGCATGCTGTTTTGCCACTATTTCTAGATGAGGAATAAGGACACAGAGTGGACGGTCCTGAGGGACTTCAGAGATGTGGAGAGAAAACTGTTGTTGTGCTGCACAAAAGCTCAGAGGTTCACTGAATGTTTATTGTATAAACCCTGTTGATTTCATAAAGAATTAACCTATTTCATCCTGGAATGTGTCCTAATCACAGACTGTATGTAAGAAGTGGACGGAGTCACCGTGATGTCACTCATTGGATTGTGGACTGCCATTTTGAAGCCTCGCTTCGGCATTTTGGACGTCGCCATCTTGTTTTTGGTCGTCACCATCTTGGTTTTTTGCAACCAGAAGTGACACAAGAGGGTGGAGCTAAGTACAACCGAATTTTCAAGCAACCAAAAAATGTTACAATTAACTTTCATGAACTGAAAACACACTGGGAAAGGGTTAAAGTTGTAAGACGAAAACACGTCAACTGCCAGACCGGACAATGCCATGGTAGCGACCTGTCAATCACAAGGTAGCCACGCCCTAAAGCATCCCCTGCTTTATGGGCTATTTGACTCTAAATGGGACCATAATTTACTAAATGAACATCATGCTGTATTGAAGAAGACTTGAAACTAGCGATTGAGACCATAAACTCATGTTTACAATGTTTACTGAGGTAATAAATCAAGTGAGAAGTAGGGTCGTTTTCTCATAGACTTCTATACAATCAGACTTCTTTTTGCAACCAGAGGAGTCGCCCCCTGCTGGCTATTAGAAAGAATGCAAGTTTAAGGCACTTCTGCATTGGCTTCACTTTTCAGACCCGGAGGTTGCCGACTGATACTAATAATAATAATAATACAGGATATACTAATTGTGTTACAGTTTTTCCTGATTTGGCACTGTTGGCCAATCAAATAAGCTCAATTGTCCACACCAGGTAGATAACCTTGTAATGTGCAGCTTGTGGCACTGTGCTCATTTTGCTGTAAACCGCCGTGGCGTCTTTGTGTTTGATAGGCCTTCAAAAATTCTCGTGGATAACCCCAACTGTGTTCCAAATCAGTGTGATGGCTTCCAACCCTGTGTTTCCAAAGGAATATGTGGCATGTGAAATGAAAGGACTGAATGAAAGCAGGTGACATTAAGAATCAAACAGGAGCTCCTTCTTTGCCTAATATGTGGCCCCTCAGGTGTGTGAACCATAATGGCAGCACAGTGAGGTGGTGTAATAACAGCGTCTGACTCACCAGGTCATTAAACACTGCAGAGTAATCTAAGCAGCTAAATTATTACACACATAATTTACACACCCACACATGCTCACAGCAGCATATACACTGTTTTCCTCTCTAACAGGAAAAATTGATTCTGAATTAATTCTCAAATTAAATAAAAGAGATTTTAATATTAAGAATTATGGAGCAGCTTTAATTGATCTTAAATATTTTATTTTTATTTATCATTTTAAATCAAGTATCAATTTTGAATTATGACCCCCCATAATAAAAGCGAGCGGTAATATGCACAAAGATTGCCACTCCCTAGGTTACACCCTTTTAAAGCACTCTACATTACTTCCTTCCTCTTCAAACACACACACACGGGCATGCAGACACTCAAACACCTAGTTCACCTCCACCTCTGTAGTTCCTGTGTTTAGGAAGTGTGTCTGGGCAGGATGACCTCCATCCCTGTAATTAACTTGGTTTGATAACATTATTTTAGTTTGGCTGCGTGTGCACACACACACACACACACACACACACACACACACACACACACACGGAGACAAGGACACAGTCTCTCTTAGTCCCTCAGCCAGCCCCAGGAGGCCTGTAGTTTTTAGAGTCCAAAGTGGCATCTCATTTATCTTGGCTGTTCATCCAAACTGCAGAGAAAGAGCCGGGAACACGAGGGGGGATAATAATAACGCACATCAGCACTCATAATGAAAAAAGTCAACAGTTCGGCTACATGTTGAGTTGAAAGTTGTAAGCCGATAGTTGAGTCTGGAGTTGTTTGACTTCCTTCTGATTGCCCTTTCTTGTCTACATGTCTGATCCTCTGTTGTTGTACAGTTGTTCTTTGCTGCACCTTGTGCTCTTTGTGCACTCTTTCTTGTTTTTTGTGTCTATGTCCTTGTGTCCATAAGTGAATACTTGTGTGTTTGCAGGCAAGTCCATTGTTTCCATTAAAGTGTCAGAGTTTGTGTTGGCCCTAGGGGGCCATCGACCTCTCTCTGAGTCATTACTTGACATCTGACCTCTGCATTGACCCCTGTGTGTGCCAGCTGAGCCCCTCTCTGTTCACTATTGCTTGTTGTGTGTCTTCATACAATCTAGCAGTAGTCACTGTGTAGCAAATTTAAAGTCGTTGTTTGCGCTTTAATGTTTACATTGTATACCACCACTCAAAAATTAGAGCTGCAACAATTAATCGATTAGTTGTCACCTTCAAAATTAATCGCCAAATGTTTTGATGATCGATTAATGGATTTAATTAATAAAAAAGAAAGAAAGAAAAGAGTCAAATTTCCCTGATTCCAGCTTCTTAAATGTGAATATTTTCTGGTTTCTTTACTCCTCTGTGTCAGTAAACTGAATTTCTTTGAGTTGTAGACAAAACAAGACATTTATGGACGTCATCTTGGGCTTTGGGAAATACTGATCGACATTTTTCAAAATTTTCTGACATTTTATAGACCAAACAACTAATCGATTAATCGAGAAAATAATCGACAGATTAATCGACAATGAAAATAATTGTTAGTTGCTGCCCCATGGAAAATGCTCAATGATTAAGCCAAGCTGCTGAAATGGCATTAAATAATAAAGAACATGTAAGTAATGCACAAACTGAATTATGTTTTAACGGTGATGCGCTCACTTACTGATGTACATATTAAGTAACACACACGCTACAGCCAACGGCTTTTTGTGAGATATCTGTGATTAAAAACGATAATGAATTCATAAAAAAAAATTATATACTATGTAAGCTGATATTGATTCTTTCTTTGAGCAAACACTTTTGTCAGTGATCTCTCAAATTTGGTTATTAACAAGGATATTATTTTACAGCTGAACAATAAACTTAACCATCAAAAATGATAGTAATAAAAGATAACAATACATTTTGAACAGTAAACTTCACTGGGCGTTAAATCATCATTTTCCTATCTCTCTCCATTGTTTACTATCCAATGAAGTCAGTCATGATCAGACATAAAACCGCAGCCTATAAAACATTGATGCATAAACTTGTTGCTAAACGCTGAATATTCTGAGGATTGTGACTATGGCTGAAGTCCTTTTGCTGACAAAATAAATTTAAAAAAAAACAGCCCAGTCAGACACAACAAACCCAAACATCACAGCCAAACACAACAAGAGCGTGCCTCCCCCCTTCCGCCGGTGGTCGATATCTAATTAAAAAAGCAGACGTGTGTGTGTGTGTGTGTGTGTGTGGGTGTTGGTCTGTCTGTGTGCGTACATAAGTGTGCGTGATTTATGGCGCGTTTCCTCCTCATTTCAATGCGAGGTTAATACTACAGGCCACCACAGCTGCTATCCCCAGGGTGTTTGTCACTGACCCC